>VXAB01007559.1:324434-394001 GCA_013399175.1 Odontophorus gujanensis | reverse complement strand
GCCCCCCCCCGCCGCTCCGCCGGGCTCGGCTCTGCGCGCGGTGCCTTCCTCCTTCGTCTTCCTCCACCCCCGTCCTCCTCCGCCTCCTCTTCCTCCTCCAGTTAATTATTTCTCGCTTCCAATCACGCCTCCCGGTCGCTGGAGATCGCTCGCTTCCCTCCCCCCGCAGAAAACGGCGGCGACGAACGACTGTCAGGCGACGGCGGCGAAGAAAGCCCCAATTCGCACCGAGAGCCGTAACCACCGGCTGCACGCGCAGCGGCCCCGCGCTTCCTTCCTCCGCACCGCAGCGCCNCTGCCGTTCCCGGAGCCCGGCCTTGCCGGCGGCCCGCCATCTCAAAGGGGCCCCGTCAGCGCTCCGCGCTGCTGCTGGGGCCGGGTCCCGCAGCGCGTTTAGGCGGCATGCATGTTGTTTAGGGCTTGTTTATGCACGTAGTGGTTCAGGAGGAGCTACCCCTGACTAATTTCGTGACTAATTTCCAGAATAAGGCTGAGCTGTTCCGGTTTAGTTTAGCACTGTGAGTTTTAATTAAAGAGGACACACCTGTTCTGGGAGGGGGGGGGGAAGGTGTTTAGAGTGCACTGTTGAATAACTTGGGTGTAGATGAGTCAAGGAGCAAGACACCTAGCCCATCTCAGTATTCCCCCTTAGGGGGATGCACAAGCTGCTTGTGTAGCAGATCCTGCTGCTCCAGAAAGCCACGAATAACACAGCAGTTATGACACATCTTTCCTGCTTTGATTTGCCTAGCACTTTTAGGGGACATATTACGGGCTCTCCTTGTAGCATTTTCACTGAACGTGGGAAGGCACTATATACACCAGGCCTTCAGTACAACAGCATGCATTCAGCTCATAGAATGGCTTAGGTTGGAAGGGACCTCAAAGATCAAGTTCTAAAGCCCCCTCCCACAGGCAGGGCTGCCAGCCACTAGATCAAGTACTGCATCTCACCCAGGTCCCCATCCAACCTGGCCTTAAACACCTGCAGGAAAGGGGCATCCACAACCACTCTGGGCAGCCTCTGCCAGCACCTACCCCTCCCTCAGTAATGAGCTTCCCCAACACCCTTCCCACACCAAGTTCCTTGCCATGGAGCCATCTTTCAGTCCCATGAACATGAACAGGCTGGGAAACAAAGCTTCTCTCAGATTCCTCTTGAAACGGTAGCACAAGAATCAGAAAACAGCCAGTGCTCTAACAAGAAAGTTGATGACTGCCTAAATAAGTCCCAGAGCTGATGACAGCAACATATGAGGCTCCCCATATGCTAAACATGCATCATGAAGCACCAAAAGCACAGAAGAACCTGGACAGGAATGCCCTCCACCAGTCTCCCTGCATCTGGGAAGTGCTGCTTAGCAGCACACAGTGCCCAGGCACAGAAGGAGAAGCAGCACATCAGGAATGCAGCATGGCCAGTACATTCAGGTGTTGCATATGCCTTGTGGGACACAGCTTCCTGAGATGCAGAGGACCAGTTGGGATCCGTTCTTCAGTGACTTCAGGCTGTTTGCATGAGTCACTTTGATTCTTCTAGATAGGCTACAAGAGAAGAGACACTGGGGCTTGCAGCTCAGCCTCGCTTCCCCATTAGTCACAGAACAAGGCTTCAGCTCTGATTTTTTTCCAGTGAAAAAGTATGACTTGTCACTGACCTAAAAGAACATTCAGTGTCACAACGCCAGCATGTTTATAGGAATTCTGAAAGCTACCTAGGACTTCCCTTAGCAGTTTTTCTTTCCTTCTAACTTTTAATTATCGTATGCCATCTAGTCCTGTCAAGGTTCTCCAGTTTTATCTTGTGAAAGGTCACATAATCAAGGTTCTGAATCTCCTGCATTTAGCCTTCCTTTCCAAGGCAGAATCCCCATTTCAGGTAATTTCTTTTTAACAAGTTTTCACATACCTTTGTCTTACATAAGCTTAAGTACCGCTGCCAAATTCCATTTGTCATGCCACATCTGCAAGCTATGGTACAGCCAAATTTCAGTTCCCAGGTAAAATACCTCATTGCTGCTTCAGTGTGGCGTGGTGCAATCTAAACCTCCTGACTTGCTCCAGTGGCATTTTCAAATCCTGTGCCACAAGGGAAGGGAAGAGGAAAAACAAACAAAAAACAACACAGAACACTTCGTTTCCTCATAACATAGCAGAATTGAAAAACAACAACAACAAAAAAATCTGTATTTCAATCCATGTTAGTAATAAAGGTTGTATAAACTCCTTGGTACTTACATGTTCCTTCTTCTCCCCGTTCCCCACATGCACAGGTTCTTCCTTCTTTTCATGGAATCTGAGTTCTATTATGCACCTTTCTTCCATTTAACAGTAGGAGGAGAACACAGAGATCAGCTCTTTGAGAGGAAAGAACACAGTCCCAGGATTTATGGGCAAATTCTGACACACTTGTCTTCTTGAATCATGAAGCCTTGGTAGCACTGTTGGTCAGTTTGTCCCCTAGTAGGGCAGAAGCCCAGCATATCAAATGGGAAGCTCTCATCTTCTGAAGAGCAGTCACTTCTGATCACAAACTCTGGAGACAAGGCCTGTGAGAACTGGGGTTGTGGGAGAGAAGGAATTTTTTCTGGTCTGTAATAAGGCCTACCTATCTCTTCGCCTCAGACAGGAGCTTGTTTTCCATTTTAGCTGACGTGACGATTCTCTTAAGTGCATAGCAGCTCCAGAAAGCAGCAGCATCCATTTGAAGTGGAATGAGGGATAAACAGCCTTACAAAGAGAAGACAGCCCTTGTAAGTCAGAGCTTCACAATGAGGTACAGGCTAACAGACAAACCTTGCCATAGTTCCCATGCAAATATCAGGGTCTCGTGGACTTTTATTTAGGCAGCAATATGAAGATGACTCTGTAGACATGTATCTATATGTTTGCACACTAACTCAACTAGTTATAATTCTGTTTAAAAGCGCTGATTGTAAGACATAGTATTTCAATACTGATTATTATGAGAAAAACTGCTCTAACTGCTGGAAGTCTGTCCTTCACACCTTAGTTTTAGTCCCTGGAAGTTCTGGCTTTGAATACAATAAATGCAAGTTTGACAGCATCTTTGAATAAAAGTGCTTTTGAGTGTTACAATGGCTGCATGAAAAATAGGTGCAGCAAGGTTAGTCTGGATCCAGTGCTGTCTTCATTGATTATTTCCCTGAATTTTCTTTTCAGATGAACCTGTAGTTGTTTCAGTTGCTTCCCTGCAGTGGAAAAGTGATGGGATTCTTAATAACTGAGTATCCAAGTCACAGGCATAGTGCCTACAACACAACTGTCTCTATAATTAAAGCTGTTACATAACTAGGTGCCACTGACAGTGCATTTTCAGGAGATGCTCACAACCCTAGACTGAAGTTCATAGAGCACTTAAAACTTTCAGAAGATCTGGATTTGACAAAAGTAAATTTGACAGCAAGCACTGCATGCTAGCCTTGGAGAGCCAGTATAATTTATTAGTGCCATTTGGTTTCATCATATCCAAGAGAGGAAATTTACACCAGTGCAGAAAGCCTATATAACAACTTGGATTACTCATGAAAGGGTCAAGGGGCATCATCTGATGGCTTTCGTGACAAATAGTTTCCCACAGCCGTGCTACCTCAATACACAAGAGGGAGCTAGATAAAGGTCCCATAGCAGGTAATGACTGTTTGTCTCATCTGCCTTTGTTTATGAAGAGATAGAAAGTGCAGATAGCAAAACATAGCCACTTAATACATCACCTCATGCGTTCCTTCATATCCACATGCATGGTCCTCACGCACCAATTGTGGCACTTAACCTATTGCATGGCCAGCCTCTGGAACTCTGCATGTTCTCTCTCTGTGCACATTTGTTAGGCACTTGGCTCAACTCTTTATATTGGTTCTGGATTTGGTCATGAAGCTGTTATCAGAATTTATACGTGCTGTTAATGATACTGTGCCCAGTTCAGAAAACAAAGCAAAACAGACAATTTTACTGAGTCTTAGAATGGATGATACCAAAATGAATTATGCTGAAATAAACTACAAGTCATGGCATCAGGAATACTGGAGAGAGAAGGCAGGTTAGCTCCAAATTCCAAGATGATGAATCTACATGGAAAATAGCAACAAATGGTGCTATGAGCAATTACAGGGAGCCTAACTGACATTTAGGAAGAGTCAACAAACAGACAAATAATTTAAAAAGTGAGATGTAATAACTTTGAACTCTGGAAACAGAGCCCCTGCAAATACTAGCCTGCTTCCCATAGGTTTCAGAATAAAAGAAGCACAACTATCAGTATTTCAGTCTGCAAATAAGTATCTGCATTCAGGGTAAGCCTCTGATGGAAAGCTAATCCACAGGTCACACTTGTCATCCAAAGCCACGTGGGGATTTGAGACAAATCATGTAAAGGTCTTCCACCTGTCCTCTTTCCAATGCTACAGATATACTAGGCTTCTTACACTGCGGTTTCAGATTTCTTAAGAGATCTGTACCTTCACCAAGCTAAATACCTGTACAACAACAACAAAAAATTGACGACAGCACCTTCTAACAGGATACAAACACTACAGAGAAATAGCAGGTAACAAAGAAAGAAAATTAGCTCACCACTTCCAACAACAAGTAACAACTCAAATGCTATCTCCATCCAGAGAAATACTGCTTCCTTGGTTGCTAACCCTTAAATGAGGGTGAGGAGGAGTGGATCCAGGCTCCATCCCTTCCTGTCACTGCTTGCACCTGAACTCCCTGGGTTAGCCATGCCTTCTCACCTGGTGCTCAACCATTGGTTCAGACTGTGACCTGGCAATTTCGCAGCAATACTGTATTAAGCACTAAGCTGAAGACCTGGATTAAGTTTGGGGCCAAGTGCTGAAGCCAGTATGAGTCAAAACACCAGAGACACAAAGAGCTATACTAAAATGAGCAGTATGGTCAGAAAACCATAGAGCCAGAAGTTTGAAAGTCAGCAGGTCTCTATCAAGAGGTAAGTCAGGGCTAGAACAAGGTGAGGTCTAGGAGCCTAACACAAAGGAGGCAGGAACCAGAGATCAAGACTAAACAAACAAGAATGAAAAGCAGGAGAGATAGAAGCAAAACCACATCCAAATGGCACTGCAGGCTGCCAAGAGCAACTGGTGGAGTTGCCTGACACATCTGCTGTTAGAGGAAATTAGCCAAGCCTGAGCTCCTGCACAGCTGGGCCGCAGTCCCAGTCGCCCTATTGCATCCAGCTGCAGGCCAGTAGCCCAAGCAGAGCCCAACTGCGTGGACAAATGGGCACCAGTTTAAAACTGGACCCGCAGGAGTGGCTTGTCCTTATAAATATACCGATGCAAACACCAGATTTAATTCAGCTTATGTATCCAGTAGAGCACCACACTGATTTGACTAAATGTGTTTAAAATTATAGCTTTAATTAAATGCTGCAAGTCGGTGCATTGGAAAGGCCTTAGTGCAGAAGCAGTAGCTGGATTTGATGGCAGGCAGCAGCGCCACTCCCGAAAGAGAAAAGGCATCCCCTCATCTCCCCCTGCTGGCCCGCAGCTCCCCGAGCCGGCTGCTGGGAGCACCCAGCTCTGCCTCACCACTCGGAGGGGCAGCAGGAGGAGGCCCTGGGGAGCAGCCTTCACCATCCTACAGCTTTCAGATGCTAGCAACGGCATAAAATCACAGTCCTGCTATCGAGAATTAGTCATTTGCTCCCGGGGAGTTCATCCTACAGGTTCTGGTTCTTAATTAGATGCTGCTCTTAATGGAGAATACAGACTAAGGAATTTCATATTGAGCCTTAAGATGTTATCTCAGTGAATATTAAAGTTTCCTAGAAAATATAAATTAAGAAAGGAATGTAATAAAATCTCACTCATTTAAAAAAATGTTCTTGCAGCAGCAAATATCATGGCATACTGATGCAAGTTTAGAGACAAAGGTGACGTCTGAAGGAAGTGGGAATGGCAAAATAGCAAAATACATTCTGTGATACAGGCATCCCCTATCTGGTTAACTGAACTATGGTATGGTATTAAAAATGACATGCAGTCAGAGCAGCTGAAGAGATTCTGCAGCAAAATAGGATACTCGGTGTGGTTAATACCCAGGGTGCTTTTCTGCCTCCTTTTTCAGGAGCAGTGCTGTTGTCAGAAACAAAAGGACAAAGAGGAATGTTTGTAGTTGTTTTTGCAGGAGTGGAGCCTTACTTGTTTTTGTAAAGATTCCGTGATTTATTATTTATTTCTGCTGCCTTTACGGGCAGAAAGCAGTATGGATTAAATCTCTGCTACTGTAAAGGTAACGTGCATAGAACACATCCTAGAGTAAATGATTTATTCAAGCATCATACGTGCCAGCCAAAGGCTCAGTGGTAATAAACAGACCATAACTGGTGCTGGGGTGAGATAGCTAATCCAAATAATTTAATATCCAAGAAACAAACTCCGAAAATTGTAATTGAATTGCCAAAAACTCTTAGAACATAAAGTGTCTTCTGATGTATTATTTAAAGTAGCATGGTGATTATGAAAAGGAACAATGGACTAGAACATGTTTTCTGTACTGATATCCTGTGCCATGCCTTTTCCTAGGAACTTGGCAATGAAAAAAAAAAAAAAAAGGACAGAACAACCTGATCTTGGAAAGTGAGTCTATAAATTCCCAAATATTTACACAGCAAAATACAAACCTGCACATTACCATACAATTGAAGGAGCTATAATGAATAGAATTGTTGTCTCAAATTAAGTGTAACTAACTTATTCAGGTTGGTTTAGTGGTAGCATTACAAAATATAAAAATATTCAATTAATTTTCAGTCAGACTTACCATAATTTATACACTGAGACTCCCTTTAAGGCTTTAAATTGCTGTAAGATGCAAAGCTGCTTTATAATGGTTATAAGTTACACTTGCACTCACTTAAAATCCATTTTATATTCCTGGGGTGATGAAGAGCAGCCCTAATGTAAGGCAGAACCAGGTTTCTAATTGACTAACAACATTCCCAACCAAATCTGCAAATTCAGGGCTGCATCCCTCACCAAATGCTGCCAAGGGACTCCCTCCTTGCACCAATGCCTTGCTATCCCACAGGGCTTTCCTGCAGGGCAGCATGCAGGGTCAGATGTTAATATCCTTAAACAGCAAGTGAAAAATCAACAAGCAACACTCCCCTTCCCCCATGTGCACCCACATCATTTAAAAACATCAACCTCAGCATGTCACAGAACATCCTTTCAATCATATTTTAATCAAATTGCTTTTCAGCTTCTCAGGCTTTATGTAAGAATCACATGAGCTGCTTTAATCTTTCCTCCTCCTCCCTCCTTAAAAAAAAGTTTCAGTGCTCTGCGCTTACTCAAAGAATGGCATTCAGCACAGCAACAGACACATAAATCTTCTGAATTGCTAAAGAAGTGTTACCCAGAGGCTGGTATAGCTCTAGATGATGACAATCAAGTGCACAGGACTGGAGAATGCAGTTGAAAAGCACTCAGATAATATATTTTCCTGCTAAAATATCCTTATTGGTACAGGGCACATCCATTCTATATATAGATGTGCCTTACAGGATAGGGCAATTTCATCATCTTGACTTCAACGGTTTGTGAAAATAATTTAAACCATAAGCAAGGAACACATATTAACATTATTCCAAACTATGAAGATGTTACTTATTGAGTGTAAGTAAATATTTGTCAGTTTTTCTTGCCATCTGAACATTGCCAATAAACCTAGCACTTGAGTTAGTTGCTTTGTATGACACTGCTTTCTGCCTAAGAAGGAAATATTTCTCTAACTCTCTTGGAGTTCACAGCTATCCCAAGAGTAATGACTTCTTGCTGGTTGTCTTCCAAGGGATGCTGTCAGCCCCTCAGTAGTTCACTTTGGGTGAAAATAACCCTTGCGCTGAGCCCAGGCCAAGATCATATACCAAATAAGTCCCATTAAATTCTCCAGATAACACTTAAGTGATATTCAAGTAGTACAGTGCTAGCCTACTGCTCGGTAGTGAACTCATATAATATCTGCAAAGATGGGTTTGTCCTGAGTTAAAATTAGCAAGGGCTTACCCTGACCTCAGTGAGGGATGGGGGTGATCAGCTCCAAACCCTAGAGAACATCCTCAGAGACACACTCTGCTGGGTTCTTGGGAGTTTCCACTTCAGCACATCAGCAAGCAGAGTGTTGATCACAGCTATCTAGATGAGATGCACAGGAGTGCAAGCACTGCGTGCTTGTGCTATGTTCTGCCCAGCTGGGCAGCAGGGTGCCAAGGGAGCAGGCATGCCATCGTGACTGTGCCATATCCATTTTAGGCTGCAGTAACCAGGCTAATGTTAAAGAGCAAGGGCCAGGAGATAATACCAAAGAAAGTGATTCTTGCAATGCAGCTATGCAATTAAACATGTCCTATCAGTACAGCAGGATCCTACCAGATGGCAGATGGCCTCAGAATGGGTCATGACCGCTGTGACTTTGCTAAGATGCTTTCAGTTTGCTCCATCTTGCCCAGACCTAGCTCGTGCTGGCACCTTTCATTCTCGCTCCAATTTCTTCTGGGTGATGGTTCCACTGGAGAAAAGGTCTTGTTCACTCTGGAAAGAAAAAAAGACAAATGGATGTTTCCAACACCATATAATTAGTGTGCAAAGCATGACCACAGATAAAATATAGATGCATGTAAAATACGGGAACTAGACCTTCTGCCTTGCTAATGCAATTATTCATATGCATGGCAACACAAATATGCTGTGGAAGGGAATCTGTGTCAGTGATAATGTTTGCTCAGATATTCACTTGCATATTCATGACCTCATATGGAGAACATGCAGTGGGAATGATTGGTCCACCTACTTCCATTTCTGTTTCCTCAAAGTCTTCTTCCTTTGTCTTCCTTTATTCTTTTTCTCTCCTTTTATTCTACTTTGTGTGTATGTGTTTTGTGTTTGTTTTGTTTTTTTTTTTAATCACCCCCTCAGCCTATTTCAGAGGTACCTGGACCAATATTTCAGACAAGTGTTACAGCAGCGTGTTTCCTCTTAATAATGCACACTGCACCTTGCATATAAATCACTTTCTCCTAGAAGAATCTTTGTAATATCCAGTCAGAGCTCATGACTTTTCTGTCTTTCTCTTTTCCCTGTGTTCTCTCTCTCCTTCTCCTTTTTCCTTCACTCCCTTCTATCCTCCATCCTTTCCTCCTTCTCTTTCCCCTGATCTTAGCTCTGTTAACATCCCTGGCAGGCAGTGATAGAGAGGGATGGAGAAGGCCCTGCCATGACATTTTTCAGAGGTCCTTTCCCAGGAAGAAGCCACTTCACAGCATTCCCAGAATATACTCACATAGTGTCCAGAAGCACTTTCCAAAGTATTCTGGAGATTTTTAACCAACTCCATTACCGCAAATGGTCTCCAATTTCTCCCTGTCTCCCGTGTACTTTAAATGAGTTCAGGCTTCAGTGTCTGTGAAGTATCTACCTAAATACATCTGCAGGTTAAACCTGACTATGTAGCTCACAAACAGAGGAGGAGATTCATAAATCTTTTGTTTCCTAGCTAAAAAATAAAAAAAAAGAATTAAAGAAAAAGTTGCTAATACTGCACTAAATACATAGTCACTGCCAACAGTAACACGCAAAGCAGCCAGCTTCCATCTGCACTGAGATTTCTCAGACAAGCTGTACAGCATCGCTCCAGAAACTGCTAAGCCTTGGCAATAGTCATAAGATTGGTGGGGAGACACTGTGGAGATGTTGGATTAAGTTAATCAGGCAAGCCTGATAAGCACAAAACTGAGGAAGGAGAAGCTGCTTATTCCCCAGGGACAGACAATCATCACCATTCTTATCTGAAGTTCTGCATATTTTACTGGTCATCAGAGAGAGCATGTTCATCTATATAATGTTAATATTTTCATGTTATATAAGAATATATCATTCATTCATAATGTTTGTGTTAGGTGAAGATCATATAGGAAAGTTCGTGAGAGTTAATGATAAAAAATTACACTGACTTTCTCCCAAGAGTATACTGAATGATAGGACTTCTCCCTTTAGAGCTCTGAAAGCCACCACATGGTATCTTTCATAATTAAAAAAAGGGCAGGAATGCTATTACCCTCCTGCCCACCCTGCTCACCAGCCCACAGCACCATCTCTTTTCCTCGTGCAGATAAGCTGTGTCAAGTAATCAACAGCCAAAGAGCTTCACATTTCACATTCAAAATGCAATGCCTGGAAGCTGAATCAGCAAAATTCAAACTGGAGACAAGACACACATCCTGAACAGTGTGGGTAATTAACCACTGGGATTGCTTGCCTTGGAATATGCCACAACACTTGGAGCTTTCAAACTGGGGCTAGGCATCTATAAAAAGATGCTGTCTACTTCAATTGCAAGATACTGAACTTGGTGCAGGAACCACTGACCTAGTTACGCAGGTTAGACTAGACAGCCCTCAAACCTTTGGTGGCTAGGAAACATACACAGAAACACAGCCAAGTGTAAAACACAATTTGCACAAATGCTGGTAATATACACTATGGATTCACTTTTGCTGAGTATTGCAATCAATCAAATTTAGAATGAGCTTTTTGTGGGTACCTGCACTTCTCTTGCTGTGATAGACAATGTAATAACAGAAAGTGAACAGCTGGATGACAGCATAGCTTTAGGTGCGACGAAAGCAAAATTCGCATAAAATGCAGCCTTCAGTCTCCACTGCCAGAGCCTTCCCTTGGAGCTCTGGCCACCCACACCAGGCAGCATGTAAGCAAGAGCTGCACAGCTCCCACCTTGTTGGTTTGCATAAACATCTGGCTTGAATCCAAAGAGCTAGAACCCATGGCAGCTTCTCATTCCTGGGAATTGGGCATTTGAATGCTGGATGTCCTGTGACTTCCTGCCACCTCCAATTAATTTAAAAAGTTCTTTATGACATTTTATGCCAGCAAATTCATACAACAAGTCTGTAGACTAGGTTGTTATTTATTTATTTATTTTTCTAAACGCTCCACACTGAGTACCTGTAGGCAAGCAAAATATGACATACATGAAAACATTGGAGTGTTTTTCTTTGCAACTCAGTGACAAAGTCTCATATCCAACTGTTCAACGGCACTGACACAGTGAGGAACCTTCCTAGTGATACCCATCCACGTTACTGCACACAGTCCATCACTATTCTTTTTAATTACTTAACTTAGCCAGTTTTCCATGCAACAGGTAGATACATTTCATCACTTGGACTAGTTACATGGAACTGTGTGCTAAAATTCACCTCACTTATAGTCTTAAAGAAGACAACAATACTCAGCCCACAACTCCACAAGCTCCACAACTCCACAAGCTTTCACAAGAGCTGAATTTGTCACCTAAGATCCTTTTACTGTGCAAAAGTCACTGTCCAGTTCAGAGCCCTCTGAGCCTGCATTGAGGTAAGGTGACATGGTGGTCTTGAAAACCAGACCATTATGTGAAATGTCAAGCTCAGGTTCTTGCAACTTCATTTCCAGGCCTTAGGACTGAATTGGGCCACCTGGACTCATTACAGACTTCCTATAGCCACAGATGAGCTGTTTGTCATTCTTAATCACAAACTCTCCTTCAGCATTCCTGCATTTTTGATTCTGAGAACTGCAAAGGACAGTCTGGAGCTTCGTGCTGTTTCAAAATGCAATACGTGCCAGGTGCCTATTTGTCCACCATGCAGTTGTGTAAGAGTGGATAGACAAGTCTCACTGCTTTTTCTTTCCCAAGCCACATCAGACATGATTTAAATCTTAGTCTGAGACATCGGCTGTGTGCTAATGGCTTTTCACCTGAAAGGTTTGAGGGTTTGAGATGTCAGAGAGCACAGCAGTATAGCTATGCAGCTGGCTGTCAGCATCAGAGTCTTCCCAGTTTGTGGTTAGATACCAAACCACCATACCAGCAATAGACCCTGAGGGGTCTCCTGAAAGCTGACCCCCTCAGGCCTGAGAACTGCACAGTACAGTTCTGTTAGAATTTATTTATAAAAAATTCAGCAGATTTTCAGGAAATCTTGATATATGTGTAACCAAAACTTGGAGACGAAGAAGAAACATGCATTCTTTGATTTTGCTGATTTCTGCTCTTGTCTTTTTCTGTTCTCCCCTGCCTACATGACTTTTAAATCCAGCTGATCCAAGCAGGGTCTGTTGTGGCAGTGCCAGCAAGGGAAAGCCCTTTACTCCCCATTGGTTCAGGCCTGAGTGTTGATGCCGTGGTCCCATTTGGTTGTCTTCTCCTGGCAGCTGGTAATTACATCTTAAGAAGCACAATTAGCTCACCGTACATGCACACTGAAAAAGAGATGAACAACTGCAATGACTTTCAATATAAGATTTTTCTACTGATGCTCATTCTCCGCTGTACCAAAATTCTTGTGGTGAAGTGAGTGAATCACAGTAATATGTAAGTGTTGACAGCTATTTATGTTAGGTCCTTTTGAATTTGTAAACAGAATATGACAGAACTAAAGTAAATGCCAGGAGGTTATTTTACACTCTACTGAACTACATGAAGTGATATAAAGACATTTCAGAAAAGTTTTACAGAGTTGGGAGAAAATACTGCACCTTGGGACAAAAATTCAGACTGGGTTGGAGAAAAAGTTCTAACGTGGTTCCCACAGGGAGAGCTCATCCCTGTAACACTGCAAGAGCTCACAGTCGCTTCCTAGCTGCGGCAAGCAGATCATTAACAAAGCAAGTGTGCACATCCAGGTGCACCTACAGCAAGATGTGGAGCCAAGGCTTGGGCTTTCTTGTTGTATTAGATGCGTGTGCCATGCGTGTAGCAAGTGTCCCATAGGGATCTAGCACGTATAGACACAGAGGGGAAAAAAAAAATAAAAGGGTGTGCAGGTTCTGGCCTAACCGCAGGCAGGATGTAGCCCACAGAGCATTTCAGCAGCCAGCCACATCCTCCTCCTCTGTTTCTTTTTTAGGTTTCATGGGAGTCCCCAGGATCCACTTGCAAGCAACACAACCCTTCACTCTGCTCTTTCTCTTAGCCTCCTACTCTCATCCCATTAGAAATCACCTAAGAGAGAAAACTGAACGATGACCAGGGTATAGGAATGGGGAGAGCTTGCTTGGTGAATCAATAGATAAAACTGATTTGGAGTTAAAATTCACAAGGAAACTCTGCTTTGTGTCCCAGTTGTATTTTTTAAACAGCTGACTGTGAGATATTCAGACTTTTGGGGTGATTTTCTGCCTGACCACATTTCTATTTCTGAACACGTTTGTGCAATCAAGCCCAGTTTCATTTGATGATGCAGTGACATCTTGTGAGGCTCAGACTGACCCAAGGCATGCTCAAATGATCTCATGATATCGGAGACAGATGATAGGCATAAAGAGATCTCCAGAACAGCCAGTCTGGCAGTGTGGGTGCCTTCCTTGCTCCAGTTCTCTGTTTAATTGCATGTCATGCCCTTCCATCTCCAAGAGCCTTAATTTACTTTATTCTTAAAGAGAAATAAGATGGAACTGGTAGAAAGGGACTCTGATCACTTGAATTCTAACAGGTGAAAAAATACCCAGATTTTGTTACATATGGTAATTTTACAATTTGTTTATGCAGTATTATTTTTTATTCATGCTGATTTGAATTAAGAGCAGCACAGCCACTCCGCCAGCATGAAGGAGTTCTCAAAAGTGAGATATCTGTTGTTCTCTGAGCTCAGTAGAGATCATGATACTTGGTGTGAATATCTGCTGACACTTCTGCCCTCCCCACAGGAAAGTATGTTTCCTGCTAGCTACAGAAAAAAGCTTGCAAATGTGAGCACTCTGAGTTAAAAAGTCATGAGAACTTTTGAACGTATTATTGCTTAAAGCATTATTACTCACGAGCCAATTTAATGATTTTGAACTCTTGGGATTGGCAACAGTGAGACGCTTGGAACAAATGAGCTGTAGATGATAAGTAAGGCCAACAAAATATATGCTGTGTAAAGAGAATCATATATGATTCTGTCGTCCACGGTGGCTGACCTCTAAATAGTGTCTGGAATGCTACTTAATGAACATTGCTTCAGTAACCTCAGTCTTACTGCCAAAGTCAATACTTCGGTTTGTGGTAACACGGCACGTTACGATACGTGAGAAGGACTGGTCGTAAAGAACCTGATGAAAGCTGGAACGATTGAGGGAACAGATAATGTTTTCAGGAGAAAAAAAATTATAAGACATGGAAAATTCTACTTGTTAGGGCAGCTGAGCACAGCAGATGGCAAGATCTTCAGGGAAATAAACACAAAGTTTGGAAAAGCAAGAGTGTGTTCTAGCAGTTGCCAGTGATCTCATGCAGCAGGAATATCAGTCAAAAATTAAATAGACACTCAGTAGCACCAGTGTTTTGTCAACATTTTGTAAAGAAAAAGGACTTGGCAGCCAGAAATGATAGGACAGAGGAGACTGACTGGCTTTGAGGGCCAGTGTTTGCAAGAAGAATTGTCAGGATCAGATGGTATTATAACTTTAGGAATCAGAGTTTTTAACACCCATTGCGTATAGAACAGCATTCAACTTTAAACTAAATATGCATCTGCCACAGTCCACTTTGAGCCTAGTGACTACCAAACAAAGAGGAGCCAAACGTGGTATGTGACAGAACAAATAATATGGTGCTACGGAAAACATTTTTTTCAACTAGAATGCTTCATAAATATGTTTTTTAAATAGCATGATTTGTAATCAAGTGAATAAGTTTATAAATCCAAGTACAGAGTGTACATAAATCTGTGTTGTTTCACAGTAGGCCTGTGACAATCTCTCTCAGGAACAAACAGACTGAAGCACTCTGCAGCATCTTACCTGACACTTGATCCTGTCTCCATCCGTTCCTACTCGGATTTCACTTGTAACATCTACAGGACAAATAAGGCAGGTGAGATTGGGTCTATCGTGTTGAACAGAATCAGCACATGAATTTGGCTTCAAGAAGAGAAATTATAGGTGGCCAGAATTCTCCATCCTTCTGCTTGTGTTGAAAGTCTAAATCTCTACTCAAGTTCTCTTTGCACAAGGGATTCCTCATTTTGAATTGCTCTATAGAAGTTAAAAATAGTTTGGTGTTGTTCTGCAATGTTACCCAGCTGCCAATGCTGAAAAAACCAATGGCTGTGGATGCAAGGAAAAGTGAATACAGAGATAAATTATACATGCTTTCTGTACAGACTCTAAAAGTGAAATCACTGTGGAACTGAAATGAGTTCATCATTATGTACAAACACACAGCTTGTATAACATCTACCTCACAATCAAGTGTAAAGCACATAGCATTTGTTTAAAAGAGACAATGCTGGGTACACAAACTATGCAAAAACTTTCGTATCCATCTCTACCTATGCAGAACATTTGTGTACACAGGGGCTCTCTCTGGCACTAGCACTTGGGAAGTTCATTAAATTTTGCTGATAGTTTCTGGTTTTGGTTTATAGGCCAGATGAATGAAGTATTCCATGGTGAGTTTAAGTTAGCCTCTTTTTTATAAGAGAAGCTATATGTTCAGTTGCCATTCTGTACTAATGAACAGGTATGTTCCTTGTCTGTTTCTGCCAGAAGGTATACCTCGGCTTTAGAAGAGGTAAAAGATTTCATACAGCATTTGAAAAGAGCTGAATCAAGTAAGAGGATGTATTATATTTGTATGGATGTGAGTACCTTAGGTTTAAATCTAGATACAATAGGACCATGAGCAAACAACAGAAATAAACTCTTGCAGGAATCATGGCCAAATTATAGTATTTTAGTAGTTTACCTCAGTTGTTAATCTGATTTTAGGTATTCCAGACAGAGGCATAATATTAAGACCAGCAGGAAACAATTCCCTCTTCTATTTGTTGCTTTTGATATGATATGGAGGATCCAGCACATAAGAAAATCTCACAAGAGTGTTTGGCTCACAAGGCCTTAAAACACTAAAGCATCTACCTTCTTGAAAATATTGGGGTGTAAGAGATCAAGACATACTGTTTTCCATCTAGTCAATCATTTTGCTGTTAATGCAGGCAAAAAAATAAAAATAAAAAGCATTCAGTGGACTGACTATGAGACCTCTCCAGAGAAAGCTTCCTTCTAATATTCAGTTGTTTGAAGTCCACTGCCTCCCTGAAACTTAAGAATTACTTCTGTACTTACTGCACATTAATATGGTAACTGTGGAAGTATTTGTTTTCTAGATATATGATTCTCTTCTGTACCCAGGTGATCCCAAATATAGTCATTCATCTACATAGTTAGAAGGAGAGAATACTTTCCACCAGCTCAGCATCCACAGTTTTTCAGTTACAATGAACCCTGCTCACTCCTTGTTCAGGTGAATTAGCTTCTGCTTTCCATAAAACTTTTCCTTCTTTTTTAATTATACACTTGTTTTACACAATTATGCACTTGTTTTCTCTTTAGTATAAATTTCAAGTCTGAACATTCTGTCTCTCCCCTGATTTGAACAACAACAAGGCAAAGGCAGTACAAATGTCCTGTCCACATTCAATCAACACTTTCTTTGCTGCTTTTTATTTCTTTCAATAAAGGAGCATTCCCAGCCTCCCTCAAATTCTGTACAATGCACAGAATGTTCTTCAGAAAAAAGTAACCTCAATTTCTTTACCCAGTTCTCTCCCAGAAGACTCAACTCTGCTTCAGAAATTACTCGTAATAACCTAGGCAACTGCTAGCTCATTTCGCTAGCATCTATCACCAGACAAATAAAAAACAACCTCTGCAGAGCCTTATTCATCAGCCTGTGTATCTACAAAGTTAATACACCTGTGGAGTTGACCAGATCTTAGTATAGGTGCTATTAGGATCTGAAACACCCTGAGCAAATTCCAACAGAAAAAAGAAATCCCCCTCACTGATTCCATGGTAGAGACTTGGAAACACTCACCATTTCTCTCGTGCATTCAAAGCTCAGCAGGATAAAGCTTTTGAACAGGGATCTCATCAATATATATACCTGAGCAGAAATAAATAGTATGTCTCATACTTAAAGAGCTAAGTAGTCATCTATAAGCATACACATACACATGATTCTGGCATTAAAAAATATGAGATAAACAACCTGTCAGGTGGACAGAAAGTAAGCCTGAAGTGTTTCAGGCTACAGGCATTCCTGTCCTCTAGATCAGTGACAATTATCTTTGTGTTTAGCAAGGATTGTATAGGCTTTGCTCATATCTCAGTTGTTTTAACATCTTATTTACACACCAAAGGAAATGACTTTTACACTCAGACATATTTCTGGAAAAGTATCATGGTTCCATAAGGACAGACAGTGGATATGCAGTATGAAGAGGCTACCTCATCTCAGTGACCAGCTCTGCATTGCTCCCCTGCCAAGTTCCTAGGAAGGAAGATCTGTTCTTCCCCAGTTTGCAGTCCAGTGGTGCTCAAAAGAAGTGTGTGTATCAGTAGGTTTACAGCCTTTTCCTTCCCTCCTCGTTAGACTTTTGATTAAGCATCCAAGCATTATTCATTTTTGATAAGCCAACCTGTCATAATAAGATATTTTAGGAAAGAAGTCCTATGTAATTTCCTGTCCAAGACTCAAGTCAAGGTATTCACAGGTCTAATGAGAGGGAGGTTAAGAGCAGTAAGCCTGCACGGTGCCTTGCCTCCTGAGGCAAGATGCAGCACGTGCTGATGGCAGTGCCAGCCAACCATGGCAAGAAGTGAACGTGGTGTTTCAGTGTGAAATGTAAAAATGACTTTTCATTGTCAGCCCAAAAACTCTAACATAAGTTCTGAAAATATATGTATTTTCCATTCAAGTAGCCGTGCTTTCACATTCCTATCACAAAAATGTATGGGATTTGCTTGCACTTAGATTTCATTCAAGATTTTGTGGGTTCTGGTTTGTGGATGCTGCTCCTGGCAACCATGACAGCACAGTTACAAAAGACTCAACTTCTAATTTGTAAATCTACCTTACAAGTTACATTTTTCTTTGGAGCATATTTGCAACATGAATTTGTAGCTATGTTTCCCAGTTCAAAGCTAGAGTAGAAAAGATGCCGAGAAGTCATCATTACTACCCTCACCATTCCCCCCCTTAAAAAAAAAAGAATGTGCTGTTTCAGTGGATAAAATATTAATGCAGCTTTAACTTAAAATACCCTGAAACCTGGAAGAATGTGTCACAAAGTAATGAGGCAAATATCAAGACTGTGTCCTTTAAAGCTCCTTGCTTTGCTGAACAGTTTTGTTATCTGAATACAAAGAAATAATACAAAAACAAAAGTTCTCAACTGATAAGCATTGCCTTTAACAGCAGGGGGTTTTCCCTCACACTTTCATTTAGAAAGCAGCCAACCCCAGCTCGCTTTACTTCATGGGGGAAACCTGCATCCCTTGGATGGGGACAGCCTTCTCTGCCCCATCTCTTTGCTCTTCAATATGCTCAGGTTCAGCTGCTTGGTTCTGACAAAAACTGGACTGAATCCAAATACTGTGTGTATAAGCATTTCCTGAACAACCAATCCTATTTATTGACCAGCAAAGGACAATCTTCAGTGGCAAGACTAAAGCTAAACTGTTATAGCAATACCATAAGTATTCTTTTGCAGTATCTATTTATGAATACATCTGTATCATTGCAAAGCAGTTATGCAATTACTAAGATATTATCATGTGCTGGTGATTGTTTAATGAGAGGAGAATGATAAGAAGAATTATCGCCCACTGATTGCTTCTAGTTTAAGCTTGGGGAGGAGGGTGTCTGATCCTTCACTTTCACATTCTATTCCTTCACTTAAACATACAGGCCTAGGTCTTTAGGTCTGTATCATGTTAGACATATATATAGCTTGTGAGGTGGCCAGCATGTTGGGATAAGCAAATACAGCTTTGAAGTCTATACCTCTTCCTGTTTATAAATAGAGTTCTGAATGTTAAATGTGACATTGAAGCAGATGGTACCTTCCAAAGGAAGCCATTAAATAGCTTGAATTTTACTGTACCAATTATTGTACAAGCAACTAGAAAATGCATACACATTTACGTGGATGAACATGTAAATTGGGTCTTTTTCTCACACTCCTGACAAGTACCTAATGTAGCGAAATCTGTTTTTCATAACCTAATGGGGCCCTGCACCCTATAGGGAACAGCATCTACCCTTTGAGCCTCATATAGAGATGCCCAGGTGCTCCTGTATCCGTTACTGCGGCACAGACAGACCCAGGAGAAAAGCTGTGCCCCTGGCCATGAAGGGACTGGGGAAATATTTCTAACAGGGTATACCAAAGCTTATTCTGAAGTGCAGGAGACTCTCGGGAGCTGCAGACATCGGCAGATGGGACAGGTAGATGGAAACAGGGTAGGATGGGCTCCTAGCATCACAGACAGCAAAAGGGACAGAAAAGTCTTTTGGGCTGAGCTGGCAGATGCAGAAATGAACCCACTGAGGGCTGTAGATGGTGCTTGATCTCCTGTGAGCAGCTGTAAGCAAAGCTGACTGCTGTCAAGTGCATCCTCTAATTAAAAAAGACAGAGAGCGAGAGACAGGTATTTCTAGATCATCCAGGCTGGATCCTAGGAAGCCAGGGAAGTGCTTCACTCATGAAGAGACTGGGTAAAATAATGTACCCTAATAAAAGTTTAACACCACATACTGGAACAATCTTGGGCCACTAAATTCCCTTTCTTTTCCTAGGAGAGTCTGTGCTATGATTATTTTATTCTCACTCTGAGTTTGATATATTCCATATTCTCTCTTAGGAAATAACATTTTATTTATGCTTCTCCTTTCTCATATATTCAAAAAATTCTGAGTTTATGCACACAGTTATGTTGAGAATGGTTTCTGGCACCTTCTGGGCTGCAGGTACAACTTGTCCAGTGCTCTCTGCACCGTCCTCAGACATGGGCCACACAGGGACATTGTGGTACCAGTGTCTGTCATTGGTCTGGCTGACAGCCCCAAGCTCGCCCCCAAATTAAACTCTGATCCACATTTGCTAATGCATTTTTATCAAAAGAATGAATTTTGTTTGGAGTAAGCCATGCATTAATCAGTTAGTTTGCAGTATCCAAAATCCTCGTGGATGTTAATTAAATGCTTGTGAATGTTAGCCTCCCCATAGTTATGGTGGCATAATTACATTCCTGTCTTTCACAGCACAGCTCATTTGTGAAGCCCTTGTTTAAAAACTAGCAGTCATCTAATCAGAAAACAAAAAGAATCCCATGAGATTTAGGTGACTAGCTATGATAATAAATAAAAATGCACAGCAAAGGGGAGAGATTCACTAAGTTTTGTACTTGGAATATCTGGATAAGCATTACAACTACCGAAAAAAATCAGGACACTGAGACTAGGTCATGAATAACCCTCAGACCAGAATAGAGTTAATTAATTATTTGAAAAGAACTGCTTGACCTGTGAGCCAGTGTGCAGAGTAATAGTTACAGAAATCCTGAAAACTGAGAGGTATTTTGGAGCTACAGTAGATGAAGGATTTGTAAAAATAGAAACACTTCTACTTCATGTGGAGGATGAACAGGTACACAGAGACATGCCAGCCGAGAAAGTCCTGCATATAAGATGTCCTGGTCCAAAGATCACAAAAAAACCTTCAAGCAGAGAACATGGCTCCAGGAAGCTGCACTGCTAGTATTAAGGAACTGCATTTGCTTTGAGAAATATGATTTTCAGCGTAAGACTGAATATGAAGGCATGTACAAAAAGCACCAAAAAGGAGTTATTGCCAGTTGTGTTGGGATTGTAAACATAGATGACTTGATGACCTTCAATTTGCCTTAACAGTCATCATCTAGATCTGTAGCAACTGGTGTCCTCCATGATAAGAACATGATCAGGTCAGTTAGTGAAGATCCTGCCATGTGCTTTCAGCTTGGATTTTAACTACTTTATCAGAATTTCCATTCCCTGGATCACTGCATGTGCTTTGCTTTCCTCTACTGCTGGCTGCTTAGCTAACAGAGCATTGCTTTAGAGAGTCTACTTCTGGTATTAGGTTGGGAAAAGTCTTTAAGTGTTTTTTTAATTATTAAAGACTTTCTAACTTGAAACGTTTGCCACACTAACTAAAGGTATTACTGATCATTGATCTATAATGTTGCAGGTGTGCAGGCTCTGCATCTGAGCAACACAATGGAGTGGGACAATCCTTGTAAGGTGCCGAAGCAGAGATCATGTTGATTACAGTCCAAAACAACACCAAATCAATCCCTCTGTCCTTTTGGTAAAACTTAATTAGAAGTACTCTTCTAATTACCACAGAAATTCACACAGGCAAGTAATAAGGCAGAACTTAACTCCAGCTGGCAAAGGTTCCCTCATAAGGAATCTGAACACTGACAATTAAAATTTATCATGATAGAAATCTAGGGGGAAAAAACCTAAAATGTAATTGCCAATCTGGAGAAAATGATCAAACAAATGACTTGGTGTTCCACATCACAGCAACACAGGGAACATTAAAGTTTCACTCACATTGCCACAGTGTCCTGAGTACCTCATTACATACAGAGAGAAATTTGAGTCTCCTCTGAAATTCTGGGGAATAAAACAAACATTGCCAATGCCATACAGTGTGACCTTCACCTCTGAGCATTCAGAGAAGTTACAACTGTGTTTGCAATCAGAATCTCTAAACTGTATAAAGGATTGTGCCGTGCTTAATCCCTCACCTCTGGCTGCAATTCATCTATAGTGTAGAATTACTGACCATGGCATTGATTTTCTTCTATGGCTTTCTACTAGTGTGTCTTCAGACTCTCAGGCATGACACCAAACGGGATTCTGCTCTGCTCGATTCTATCACTATGTTGTTGAAAGCAGTGAAATATAAGCATGAGCTTCAAGACATTACATGGTGAAATAAATGCAGTAAATGACTTTGAATACAGTGTGTTTAAGTTGGGCAGAAAAGCATTATAGTCACTTATATCCATTTAACATCTAACGGACACACAAAACTGATGCAATTACACGGATTTAGCATGTTTGGGGATTGAACCTTGAAGCTTTAGGAATTTTTACCTGATAAAGTTCTCCAGAACTGCTTCTGGAACTCTGAGGAAGATCAGCCACACGTTTCATATTTAAGCATGCATACATACAAAAAATCAGCTTTCCAGGAAGTAAATACTTAATACATCCTCTGACCAGCCTGCACCTAATATTTAGTTCATACCATACATTTTCATGGTCAATCAGCATTTAATTTGCTGTGATTCAACTAAGGAGCATGGAGCAGAAGTCCCATAGGTGAAAACAAGGTTCCCTTCATTTTTTCTGCCATTGCTCATCCCCCAAAATACCTCTTGCCAAGCTATTAACTACCAAGTGAGTCAATTCATTCTGAATGGATTATTTAAGCTGCAAATGAAGCTGTCCTTAGATGTTGGGAAGAAAATTTCACCCACTCCAGTAATATAGTTGTAGCATCAGAAAATATACCCATCACTAGGGGTTCACCATGAAAGGAGGGAAACTCGAAATCCTTCCTGGAAAGGAATGACAAGGAAATAACTTCAGTTTATAGCATAAACTCAAAAAGACACAGAAATCTTGGTGTTTAAGCCCATTTCAGGTGATCTTTTTTAATCTGCTTGCTATTAAACACACCTTTTGCTCTATGGGAATACTTGGTCTAGAACTGCATGTGTCCACCAGTTGCCCAAGGCAAGAAGGAGTTTGACACAACACTGTTCTCATCAAGAGGTGCCAATGCTTAGGTAAAATGAGAACCTGGGGACTAAATATGAATCCCATCACCTGGCAAAAGACAAGAAATTGTCAACAACATTGATAATTTTACAGTTACAAACCATTTATGTTAAAGAAAATCACAAATTTCAGGAAAAGGAAACATAAAAGCAGCTACATCTGGTTAAAGTGTAAATCCCTCTAGCTCCACTATCCAATCCTTGCCACTGGTCATTAGCACTCATCTACGGAAGAAGCACAGTAATTATGAAGTTAGCCATTCCTAGAAAGACTCTGACATCTTCCTAGTCAGTTATTCAAGAACTTCTTGAGCTGAAGACTGCATCTGAAATAATTTCTACTAGCCCCTGACTGACACATCCCACATAGGAATGTCTAATCCTTTCTTTGTCATTCTCAGTGCTTTGCCTTCATCATACCCTGTTAATGACAGACATCAATGTGCTGTGCACCAGTCACACAACTATTCCTTCTTGTTTGTTTTGGAATTGCCTGGTAGTGTGAGCATCATACTGTAAGAAGTGGTGACTAATCTCTGCCTACCTGCTTTCTTGGAACCATCTACAGCTCTAGAGACCCATGTCACACTTCTGTTAGTCACCTTCTTTTCATAATAAAGACAATCACGCTACAATTGTTAATGAGGTCAGAACTTTCCTTTTTTTTTTTTTTATAACATCAATGTATTTCCAACTGATAGAAAATTTCTAACAGAATAATATTGTTACTAGTATTAAAAAAAACCCACATTATTATCCTTCCCTATCCTGTTCCATGCAAGGCGATGTTTCTATGTTACTTTCTCAGATCAATCGTAACTTGCATAACACTTATTAGATAACCTATTTCCTTTAGATATGAGAACAGTAGCAGTATGTGTCTCTTTTCATCAGGACTTAGAAAAGCTGAAGAAGATTGTGCACAGTTCATGAATAAAGCAGGTGTGCACTGTCTCATTTTACAGCACCGTAGGAATCACAGAAATGTCTGCAGCCAAGGAATTCCTCATTCAAAGCAGCTGAGTGCGCTGGTCTGTCTGATGTGCCGCAGGCATCAAAGAGCAAGCAGTCAAATTGCATTTGGGAGAAGGGAGACTGCTAATTTTAACACTTAAATTATATAACAAAAGGAACAAGATCTCTGTACTATTTCCATATAGGTATATATGGAATATATATATATACCTATTCCAGGAGAGATAGTAAAATACTGCTTCAAAGAGCTTTGCAACCGAGTTCCCTGACTTTTAGTAGAGCCAGATAGATCTGCACGGCAGAATTGCCATCACAGCACAGGAAGTTGTCTGCCAACTATTTTTTTAATTTCTGTCTTTAGCCCATTATAATCTCTCAGAAGACAGCCTGATAGTTTTGTCATCTTTTCTTAATAGTTTTCTGGTAATTCATACATTCACTTTACTATCTCGGTATTCCTCTCCTTCCTAATTTGATGCTACTTTGTACTAAGAAGGTCAGCCTTTTACACAGATGGACTAAAATCTTCCTGCCAGCTGACAGAACAAGGGTATTCCTTGGCCAGCAGGTGTGATGGATGGCATGCTGACGTGCTACAAGATTCAGGCTCACGCCATCCTGCCAGCTTTTCACACTCTGAACTTGTGAATAGCCATTTTCCTTGTTTTCTGGAAGATGGATGAGTATTAGAAACAATCACATCACAACAGTGTCATATCAGGTCTCTTGCCTTCTCCTTTCTCTGCCTTATAAATGGCATTAAACACTCGGGAACACATTTGTGAGCCATTTCAAACTCAAAGGATGTGAACTTCACAGTCAACTGATAAAAAAACAGGGTAAGAAAATACACAATTAGGTGCTTTCTGAACAAGAGTTTTCACAGTAAAATAACAACTGATTTATTTGTACCTTCTTTTTAATTCAATTATAGTATACTGCACCGATTACATTTATGTACCCCACCAGTGTTCCAGTGCACGGTGGGATTCCTCTTCTACTGTTTCAAACCCTTCAAGAACTCAATCTGAATATCTTGTTGAAAAACTAATTCATAAACCAAGGTCGACCTGATGAGAACTGCACTTAGGTTCTGCTAATCAAGCTCACATTTTTAGTTAAATATAGCCAAAGCATGACTACCAGAAGTATTTTATTTGGGTTTCTAATACTATATGAGCAGATGCTTTGTTATGGATAGGAAGACCTCAAGAGAGAGCTCCAAGGACCAGAGTCCTGCTGCATTCTTTTGCAATGACTTTGGCATCTGAACATCTGAGTCCATGTCACAGAAAAGAAGCATAAGCTAGAAGTCTGAAAGTGATGAGAGGTGCTGGAAATTTCATCCCTGGATTTAAGCTAATTGATTGCTTTATTCTGGCTGGGCTTCCTGCTCAGTCAATGCAGCATGTCGTCAGGCTGGGGCTCAGAAGGACCTGGCCATGGTGTTGATCCATATGCGGCTGCTCTTCTGTGTTGTTGCAACTCAGAGGTGTAACGAAGAGAATGCCTGCTCAGTCAGATCCCTGTTGAACCTGGTCCTGTGCCAGAGTAAATCATGCTAAACTTTTAAATAGCCAGTGGAGTTAATTATGAGGGAAATAATTGTGCCAGGGAAATTAAAACAAAGTCCTTTTGACTTTGTGCACAGTTATTGTAAGAACTGGAGTAAAAAATGTGGTGCATGTGCTGCCAGGGGCAAGTGGCTTTCCTAAGGGTTTTGACACTTCATAGCTCGACAAGTGCCTTACAGTTCTTCAGGATACACAAGGGTCTATGGAAATAAAATAGGGGGCGTGTAATTGGCTAGCAAGGTTCAGGTTTCTGTACCAGGAATATATTGTGCCCCATAAGCACTGGAACATGCTGCTGTATGATCAGAGCACATAGGATTTATTGTATATCTTTAATGCTAATTTACAGCTAATTTACAATTCTGTTCTCGTATATATTAATTGAAGTTAAACTGTTACCCTATTTCTGAACTCTTCTGGGCATGGAAGAAATACATCAAGACCATTTATACTTAAAATGTATTTTTGCATTGAATGTTACTGAAAGATGAAATCATGTGTAGTACGGACAGTAAAGCAAAAGAATTGTGTGGCTGTTCCAAGGAGGTTACAACATAAATAGGCAATATACAATAGCAGCATAACTGAGGTTATTTATAGATGCATACTAAACCATACTGATACGTAGTGATGAGACGATGATAAAACAATTCCACATTCCATGCACTGGATAAAGTTGTTTATACGTCTTCTATTTACAAAGGAAAAAATTCCACTCTCTTTTTGAGAATGTATTCACTGGATTAGTACGTATCGATCCACATCTTTTAAACTCACCAGAATTCAATAATTGTATTAGATTAGACAGCAATTTCTTCTGGCTAGAGTGCCTTCTGTTTTTACACCTGTTTTTCCTGGAGGGTGGAAATTCTGAAATGCACAAATCTGTGGAAAAAAAAGAAACCTCATTGTGGTCCCAGGGCTGCCGTGTCCCTAGTTACATGTTTCCATATTTTATTTTATTTTAATGTTTACTCATAGAGCTGCTCTTCTGATAACCTGTAATTTCACTGAATCCAGTGCCACTAAATATGTACCTAACATCACAAGGTTAAAAATATGAGCTTCAAGTATTTTGGGTTTGTTTTTTTATATATATATTCCTCTTGAACTTAAAGCCTTTGGGATTTATATTCTTAAGATTTCTGTATCAGCGTTTTATTTTTCTAAATGAAAACAGAGACCTCCAGCTAAATATACAGGGACAGAAATCCAGAAGACTTGTGACAGAAATGTAGGTATGGTTTCTTTTTAAAAGACACAGTTATAATGATTGGATCATTTCTGAGAGCTGCCAAGCAGGAGGGAAAGAACAAAACACTTCATAATTAGAAAAAACAAAACAAAAACAAAAACAAAAAAAAAAAAAGGAAAAAAAAAGCAATAGGGCATAGAAGACCGATGATGAGAAATGTATAAGATGTCTCTTCAATATTCTGAATTGTTGATTCATGTCAGTAATGACAGAGTCATTGACAGAATCTGCAGATTTTTGGCACTGCAGTCAGAGAGAAGTGTTTTCCTAAGATTTTGTAATATTTTGCTAGATATTCTTTTTGTTATTCAAGAGAGCAAGTCCAGCCTCTTTTTGATGTAAGCTGGATAAAGTATACACTTGGTTTTTTTTTGTGAATCTCTGTGAGAAGCTGCTGCACTCACCTACTGGGAGATATTTTCATACCATACAGGCAAGATGGCACATTAGTTCAGGCAGTGTTGGGTGATTCTTGCTAAGAAAATTTCACATGACAAATAAAAATGAAAACATGAACTTTTTTAAAAGACATGACACCATTCTTCATGCTGTAGAAATAGTTCTCTTCTGGATTTTTTTTTTTAGCGCTTGTTTAGTTCTAGATTATTTTTATGCCATGAAACCACGGAGGGCTATGTAAAATCTGTTGCATTCATGGTGTCTGGTCTAAAAACATTTATCTAAAAATATCACAGGATTATGGGTTACAGTAGGCAAGTTTCAGAGCTGCTTAAAGTTAAATAAACATTTTGCATTTATTTTCTAAAATAACGTAACAAACCAAATCGAGGATAATTTCCATACTGCCAAGTGAGGCCAAGGAGCCCTCCCTCAGTGAACAGGGCAGTGGGGGAACTCGGAGCCCTCCAGGATAGCCCAAACCCAATGGACACAAATCACCCCAAGCTGCCTGCAGCAGCAGTTACAACTGCTTTGGCCTTTCCCCACATTTCTCTTTGCACAGCTCACATCTGCAGAACTCACTGCATGAAACTCTCCTAAATGCACACTCAGGAGGTCTTTAAAATGTAAAATTGAAAGGCCTCTGTTTGAAGCAAGAACTCGCAAAGGATAGGCAGTAGTTCAGCAATGTTCATTCAGACACGCTCAGCACGTGCATACAAGCAAACAGAATGTCAGCACCTGTTTTTTTGCTGTGGAAAGGGAGAGGAGCAATAAGATTTATTCTTAACTTTCTGGAAAGACCTGATAGCATCAGAATGGCAAATCAGACACACAGTGGAAGGGACCTGCTTCTTCTGTCTCCACATTTCTCTTTCATGTCATTCTTTCTTTCATGTGCTGCAGTCAGACACCTCCACTGACATTCTGTGGAATATTTCAGTTCAAAGACCATCTTTGCAATATTCAAGAGAAAACTGATTATAAAAATCCATTTCTTGGCAGTGGTAAGAATGCCATCATAAGAAAACCAGAAACTTATGGGGTAACCAAGAACTGAAAGGATTAAAGGAAATTCTAAATTCCATAAACCTGTAAGAAAAACAATCTACTCAGGAGCTTTGAGGTTATTTACAATGATGCTTTCCCAGACTTACTGCCAATTTATCCGATAAAGGCTGAAGGATGATTTTTGTATCTTCTTTTCCAAATGGCTTTATTCTAGCAATTCTCTTGCCAGTTTCACCCAGCTCCTCTCTATTAGAAAAATAGAAACTTCTAAACTGCTTATACAGCCACAACCTTTCTAAGTAATGATCTAGATCTCTTTTTGTTTTTAATTTTTTAATTGTTTTTAATTTACTCTCTTTTACTATCTTTATTTTAATTAATTTCAGATCCTGAGTATTACCCCTAGGAGACTGACCCTACCTTTGGACTTCCATCTTATTCCCTAAACTTCGCATTATTCATGTTCTCTGTAGGGATGCAATATCCTCTTACATCTCCATAGGATTTTCTAACTCCTTTTCTCAGATCACCAACTCACTCTAGCTTAACTGCAGAGGAGTACTGCACTTCCTATTTGCACTTTAAGTACATCAGATTATTTTCATGGCTTCTCAAATAACACAAGTTAGCATTTTTCAAATTCTGCTAAAATGAGCATGCTTTTACAGAAAATGATAGAAGTTAAAAATGAGAGCCAGAATGTATTTAAAACTACAAGCACACACACACAGATGAACATATATTTCTATTCCTTGTTACACACACACAGTATATACACTACAAATTGAGTATTTTGTGGTATTATTCTCAACAATTTTGTGTTTGTGAAGATATTACAATGTAAGTGGTATAAAAAAGAAACTATGGTAAAAGGACTGGAGGATAAAGGATGAATCAACTAACAAACAAAAATAAACCAGCCAGCAGAACAAAAGAAGTCTACTTTATTCCACTGTTGTTTAACTTCCCACTGTTTCTTTTCAAAGCACAGGCTCTGCTCCAACTTCCTGAGCATTTTTAAAACTCTGAACCCAAAAGCATCAGCATAATGTGAAATGGCCCTCTATATGAGTTGCTCCAGGATAACAGTGCATCCCAACTCCAAGTCTAATTACCACAGAGTAGCAGCATGCAACAGGGGTTTGTTATCCTCATTTCTAAATGGATGAAGCTTATCTGCTAACAGCTGTCAAATTTACATTAGCATTACTGCAAGCCCATGCATATGAGACACATGCTTAGGAATCTGCTTGTCTTACAGTCTCTATGTGCCCAGCAGGGCAGCCCCAGCCAACCCACAGTGCACGCAATGGCAATGGGCTGGAGGTTGGTGTTTGGCACTCCTGTCATGGCAAGGTGAGATGGGATTGGCTGCAGTGCTTTTTTGCTATCTGCTCTCAAGCTCATCTTTCATATTATAGAATCACAGAACGGCTTGAGTAGGAAGTGACCTTAAAGATCACATAGTTCCAACTCCCAGTTCCAACCTCATCATAGGAATGCATTGTTTGCTCTGACACTGCATCAAAGCTCCACCAGATCCTTGTTATCTCATACATATTCCTTGTCAGACTTCTTCATAGGAGAAAAAAAAAAAATGAACTGTTAGTCCTTAAAACAACTGTTTCTTTAATACGTGCCAGAACCAGGTCCTTCTGCATTTGTCATCTCCATTTGCAAAAGCCTGGATGTCACTGACTCACTTTACATAAAGAAAGCATGGCATTAAGTGATGTCAGTTCAAGCACTGAGAGCTTTCAGTACACATGCAAGAGGGGCTTCTTTCAGTCAGAAACACAAAGCTTCGTAACTCTAACTCACCTCTGCTAAAAAGCACCACCAGGCACCAAATACAGAGCCATAAAGAGGAGAACCTGATAGGAGCAGAAGGTGTGCACAACCCCTTCATTTGTCAGGCCTGCTGCTGGCACAGGATGCTGATTCCCAGTTCTGGCATTGACAGTTCAAGGAGGGTGATGAAAATGATGCAAAATGTGTAGAGAAGAACCATGAGAATCCTTAAAGGATTGTGAGTAATCCTGAAACAATGAAAAGCTAAGAGTTAGTCTGTTTAGCTTTCAACGGAAGAGAAGTTTACACATCATGAAGAAATTTAACCCTGTTCTGTGAGTAATACTATGGCTAAGCAGGCAAGAGTGGAAGCATCTAAAAGGTTCAGATGAACTGGTCTAGAGGGCTACAAAGGGATTCTTCTATAAGTGTGGATGTTTAGGCCCTGGAACAATTTGTCAAAAGCTGTGGTGACTTCTCCATGATTGGTAATTTTTGAAAAAGGAGTTGAGCCTCTCATAAAATTATGCTTCTGTTCTAATAACAATTATTTGGTGGAAAATCTAATACTTGTTTTGTAGAGGGAAGATAAACTGGAGTCTCAGTAATTGCTTCTGAGGTCATCATCTTCAGATCTTTGTATGACTGCTTGTTTAGATGTCTACTGTGGATCAGATCCTGGCTACTCACAGTTTCCTTCAGATGATATCTGAACATTTACAAAATGGAGCATTGCTAAAGAGTTCCCTGGAGCAATATTTTCCTGGTAGCTACTTAGGTCAAAAAAGGAAACATGCCTGGGGCTTTTACTGTTGGTTTCACTTTTTACAAAGCATTTCATAAAGGCTATAAGTATACCTATATATAGCATTGGTATATACAAGACAATCTAACTTTCTCATTAAGCAAAATATTACATTTAAAAAGTTCCCCTGCAAGCATTTCAGTATATATGTCACAGGTTATACATAATGATTTCAGTGTCTTTTCTGAACAAAGATCAAAACATCAATGCAGAAGGTTAGAAAATACCCAAAGTAAAAAAGCAATTTTCCCTTAGACTTCCAGTTTGCACTTTTCCTTGGGAAGAAACTTAATAATTTTTTACACTGTTATGTAGGATGACCATGCCAGCATTGATAAAGCTTTCATTATGTCCTAGAAATAGAAATAAATAGAAATAATAAAATTACTTTTTGCAGCTTTTAGATTCATGATTTCTTTATCAAGCCATTTGCTGATAGAAAACTCTAAAACTGAGCCCAATTTAGTAAAGTTGTACATGAATATAATCATGTACACGAATATAATATTAATTGAATCAAAATGTATTGGCCTTTTTTGAGTTAGTCCCATCAACCTATTTCCTAAGAACATTTGATACTTGAAGATTAAAGAATAGCTTCTCATGGTCAGAAATGCTGGCATAAAAAGCTAACATGAATGGGAAGTGGGCCTCTTCACCCAGCCCCTCCGCCCTCGGTAAGCCTAAGGGAGGACTGCAGCAGAATCCCTGCAAACAATTTAATGGGCCCATGTGTACAGCACCAACAGTTTTGCCTCATAGTAATCTCTGAATGCCTTGGCCGTTGTCCTCATTACGGCACTGAGACACTGAATATTTGAGTCTTCTGTGCTGAAAGCTTTTTGAATTTTTCATGTGTGCTGCTATAACAGTCTTTCTAAAGAAAAAAAACCTTTTGATAAAAGGTATTAAAGCCCAAAAGAAAGCAGCAGCAAGCACAGCCTTCATTCAAGCACAGGAAGCAGCTGGTAGCCAGCTTTTGCTGAGAGCTGCCAAGAGAAGGTTGATTGCTGTGCCTGGCAGCCAGGATCCCGTGCCTGACTTTGCCAGGTAGAGAGCAATGGGGCAAGGGCATTTCCATCAGGATGGGGCTGAAACCCCGCTGTAAAGTGATGATCCAACTGTACAAAGCGGCCCAGGTCTGAGTGCTTCAGTTTGATTTTGGAGGCAAATTAGAGCCTACCTGGAAGCCACCCAATCTCCCAAAAAGCTGAAAGGCGTTTCAGTACGGTTCTCTTTCCAAGAGAGATCTAGCTATTCATCTTCTCTATTACCTTTCTAACTGTGCAGACTTCCACTCAAAAGGAAATGGTGGAGGATCATGTTACTCCTATGGCTGCCTGGTACAAAAGAATCTACTGGACACTGCAGGCATTAGAAAGATCAAACTTACTGGAAAGCAAGCTGTAATTAACTCTTTTAAGTTAGTCAGTAACAATTTAGTTTGCAGAGGGGTGATATAAACGCTTTAGGCCTTTTTCTCCCCCTGCACATTTTATGTGCAATTTCCATGCCATTTCCAATGCATTGTTTTCCTGTATTCTGTGTTCCCTCATATTTCACTGAACAAAAAAAGTCTGACACACTTGCCCCAGTTGAAATTAGAACATCATGAAAACTCAAACAAGCTGCCCTTGGATTTGAAGGTAGATTAGTTTTTTAGCTTGGCAAGTCAGATCCAGTTCTTTCCCTGGCACACCAGAAATCATTCCCAATGAAGAAAAGTGAGCAAAATATGGTAATTCTGGTAAATCTGCCACAATGCCCTATAGGGTAGGATCTTGCCAACAAACAGGGTAGCAAAGATGTTGCAAAGGAACCTTTCCAGAGGCCACATAAGTTAATTCTACACCAGTCCAACCTTTTGCTGGGGACACAGAACATAACGGAATCCTAGTGTGAGAGAATAAGTCCCATTCCTTAAAAAGGGCAAATAACTCAGTGCAAAATTATCCTTCGGTCTTTACTTACTCTGTTGACCAAATTTTCCACAGATGCTTCTGTCTGTCTGTATATATATCTTGGTATAAATGACCTTTGCATAAGGCTTATATCATGTACATGTGTACATGAATCATCTCAGAGACATGTCATCTCCTACCACTAAGGCCATGTGGGGCTGCATTGTACACTTACTTACATCACTTGTATTGAATATCATGCTTAAAGGAATGTTGTGCAAGACTCAGGCACATGCAACAAAACATTCATTTGTGCCACCATGTCATGTTACACAAGCTCTTCTTCTCAGGCAGAACTAATCCCATATAGTATATATTTATTCTAAATTGCACAGATCCCACCAACTATGCTAAAGAAGTTGTATATACAGCCATGAGCAGGAATTTCATAAAATCACAGCATGTACTGCCATCTGTTAAGATTTACCCATGGTTTCTACTGACAGTCAATCTTTATTTTCAAAAATACAACTTCCTCAGCAGAAATTGCAGTTTCTAAGGTCAGGGCTGAGTAAATTTGAACTTACTGAAATGAAAATTCCTCTGCTAAAGAAACAAAAACTCAGTCAGATAGAGAAAAAACAACAGCAGCAACAACAAAAGGCTTTAAAGGAACAAAAGTAGGTTGCTTTTATTTAAAGAATAAATCATTCTGTTTATATGAGGAGATGCATGTCAGTTTTTCATTTCTCCAATCTCATCTCTGCATGCAAATCAGGAAAAACTGCAATTATTAAAACACTCATATTCAAAATCTGACACTCATCTCTGAACAGAATTTTTCACTGCTGGACTAAAACAGACTACAATGCAAAAAAAGACCAACACTTGCTTAACATTGAGGGGAATTTAAATTCTTGACAAGTTAAAAAAAAAAAAGTGATGCACACCACAGAAAATAATATAGCAGCAGGAATATACGTGTAAATAATTAAATAAGGAGCATCACTTTTCTTCAAGATATATAAATGAATATTATTCCCCTTTACTCCCTACATTATATATAACATACACTGCCTAGAGTCCTAGAACCAAGACAGAGAAAACAAACATAAAACCCCAAGCCAAGCCTACCCAGTATAACTCATTAAAACAACTGCTGGCTTCAAATTAAGCAACTTCTTCATTTATTTCAATAGTTTACTTTCTTCTGAAATTCAGCTCCATGTTCTCTCTTTGAATCCATCTTCTTTCTCCTACTAAAAACAATGCTTTTCTTTAGCAAATGATTTGTGATAAGAAATAGGTGAACTAAATATTTCCCCAAACAACAAAAAATAAATATCTTTTTCTTCAATCAGAATCCATAGGTTTGTTTAAGAGAGTCACTCTAGCTTCATTAAAAGTCAAAACTACAATAGGATGAAGAGATATTAATTCAGCTGTTAGAGATTAATTTCTAATGCTACCAACAAACTTTTCAAAGGAAGGTTAATTGAATCATTTCTTAGGATTGTCAGAGCAGTTGTATATGGAAGAATTGATCTGGCTATAGAGATGAATCTAATAAGAAAGACAAATTCCTCTAATCTAGTTACTGAGGAGTAAAATAGAAGAAAACATTAGCAAATGTTTTGATGTTCTCTCTACTGCAGTCTCTTTTTCCGTCAAGGACATGTGGCTAGTGTAATTTACACTGCCCTTTGCTTCCTTTTAAATTTTGGTTAAAATTTAGGATAACAATAAGATGAGGTGAATTTTTAGAAAAAAAACAGATGTACAGCTGCTATCATTTGATTCTGTGTGCAAGTATTCAGGTTGCTTTATCTAAGCTTCATGTTTTTGATGCCCAGCATTTGTCACAACTAAGCAGAAAAAAAAATCATTCATTTAAGCTGCTTGCATAGCATAGACAAATACTTCAGAAGTAATCAGGATCAATTTGCAAACAATTTGCCTCTCTAAATGGTTCTTTCACTTTTAACAAATTATCCACAACGTATAGATCAATTAGTGTTACCAATTATATATGCTTTTCAAAGGACTTTAACAGCAAAATTGCTTTTCTAAAAGGGAATCATAGGTTAAGGTATCTGCAGTTTAAGATAAAATATTTTAATAAGAGCTAAAAATAATCAAATTTTGTTTTCCACAGGAACTTCCAAAAATACAGTACTTCCAAAAATAATGAGAGCCTCTGAAATAGAAATCCCTTCACAATTTTTCCCCTCATAAAAAAGGTAAAATGGTACCAGAGATGTTGCTGGAATCATCTTCTTTTCAAAGGAAGGGAAGGTTCAAAGGACAGCTGAAGGAATCTGATAAATACCATTTGTGTATATAGTACGGTTCACAGAGCTGTGTCTGATTGCGCAGAGACAGCATTTGGTGCCAGGAGTGTCTGCTGAATCTATGCTAGAACTGTTCTTTGACCAGAAAGAAATCAAATAAGGAAAGGTTTCTGACATGGAAAATACGTCTGTAAAATGGATTGACTAAAGAAACTTCTGCATGGGAAATCCAAGCTGATGAGAGCATTGGCTCTTCTGTATAAAACATTCTCTTAAATAAGTGCTGGTGAAAACAGCACCACAAACTCTAATGTGGAGGAAAAGCAGATTATTCAGGCTTTGGCTCCTCCAGCAGAGGCCAGGTTGAGAAGGATGATAACTCAAAGTAATGAGAAGATTCCCAGAATGAGTATGCACACTAAGAAGCTGATTAAAATAATTATAAACTTCAAATATATTTTCAAACGTTAGTTTCCTCTTTTTTGTTGTTAGAATATTAATTTTGTATTGTGCTATAAAGTTTTACTATATTTCTCTCCCTGCGCCTACAAAGTTTATGCAGGCTTCTTGGGTAAAACAGGATAGAAAATAAGCTCCAAAGTGGATGCCCCAGAATTATCTTGCATTTTTTTCTAGAGGTCATCAAGCTTGAGTAAGAATCAGGAATACTGAAGAGTTGTCCCAACTGCTTTATTGATGGAAATATTGTTCTAGAAATAATTTGTTGTCTTTTTTTTTAATTTAGACACTACAGAACAAAGGAAGAGAAGATAGGAGCCATTAAGCTCAGTATTAGTTCTAGACTACACTAGCTTGACCCAATGATTCTGAAAACTCTGCATTACATGCATATATACTCATACAGACCACAGCGTTTCATTTTATGACTGTCTTTGCATTAGGTCTATCTGAAATAGAATATGAAAATGAAGAGTCACAAGGACCTTCTTCCACAGAATATACAGGCAGAAGTATGCAAAACAAAGCAGTATCTTCCTGTAGCTGGGGTAGGAGAGAAGGCAGCATCACTGTGATTTTTATGTAGGAGTCACTGACTTAGAGAGATGACTGTATCATCAAAACTAACAGAACCATTTTCAGGGGAAGTTCTACCAGATTTGCAATTCAAATAAGCTCTCCAACTTTGAGGTACTTACTAATATGAAGAGGATGTCTCTACTCTGCTTTTGTGTAATCTGGGGTGATATAGGCTGGTTTGTACTAGCACCTTCTTTTACCAAGAGTCACTTATTCCCACAGAAAAGCTGCTAATAGAATCCTTGATGGATATCAAGTTGACATAACTAGGTTTCAGAAATCTGACAACCCTTCAATAACGGCTCTGTCAGGTCATGGAAATACACTCTTGTCGTGGTTTTATTATTGTTTGTTATCAGTATTCCACATCATAACATCATGTAGCACACTGGAAGTTAGAAGAGTTAATGCTCCAGTTTCACGGATTGTCAACAGTTATGAGTACGCCTGTCTTGGAAGAGAACTACATACCCCAGAGGAGCTAGTGCTTCTGTTCTCTGTTCAGAAGGAAAGATAAAAACTGTTCATCTGTCTTGAGATATCCTTTCTTCTCCCTTTCTGTTTGTCTTGGCACTGTGTGCCCCCTAGCTGTCTCATCTTCAGCATTAGAGTAAGGCCTTCAGTTTTTTGACACACACTCTCATTTTATTTGACCTATTAGCTTCAATTCCAATTATATTCTACTACGTTAATTTGCATTCTGATATCTTGTTTAGTCAATGAACTTTACTCCTCAGATCATTGCTGCTGTTTTGTTTTAAGGCCCATCTTCCTATCTTCTCCCCTCTCCTAGGGGTCTGTGGTTCTCCCTGCCCCATTAATAGTCACAGAACTGGGCCTAAGTGGCCTGTGAACTGTTGACAACTCTTTAAAGCATGGCTTAGAAATAATTTCCTTTATGGGAACCAAACAGGATTTTCAAGTACCTCTCATCAACCATGAGGCTACATCTCAGCTGGACTTCCCCATTCCTTGCAGTACACCTGCCCAGTACTCCCTGCAGCTCCCCCTGTTGCACTGTGATCTTGGAACGGTCTGCATCTGCATCACACCCTGTCACCCCAGCCTCCTGCCCCCAGAACTGTGCATAGACAAGAAAGAAAGCCAGAGGAGGAACTAGAAAACAAGAGTTAGGAGCAGCAGCTGAAGGAATTGGAGCTATTCAGTCCGAAGAAAAGAAGGTTGACAGGAGATCTCATGACTCTTTACAACTATCTGAAAGGAGGTCTCAGCAAGAGTGTCAGTTTCTCACTAAACACTCCAACACCGTTCACAGTCCTGTTGCCTTCTCCATGCACATACATAATGCAGTCAGTATTCCAGCCATTTTTTCTTGTTTAGCTGAACTCACCTTTCCTCATTTATTTATTTATTTATTGCTATTTTCCATCCAAATTTCACAGCAGGATGGAGAATCAGGCAAGGCATAACTGATGTGTGAAACTTGTATGTCTTCCAAAATGGAAGAGAAAACTCAGTCCTTAAAAATTCCAAATTACGAAGCATTATTAAACTATGTATTAGATGTTTATAGTATGTACAGATGCTAGTTATATCTGAAATAACATATTCTTGATAGTGAGATAATTTCTGCTTAACAAACACTGAATAGCATCATGATTTATTGCCCCTCTAAGCCTGCTTGCAAGGAAAGTAAGGACATCTGTTTGAATAAATTGCACTTCTCTCTGCTCTTCTCTCTACTGCAAGAGAAATTATGCTTGTTGGATGTTAATGCCTCTCAAACATGAACACAGTTCATCAGACTGAAGTAAATTTGGTGTTACAGAGATTACGTTTAGCTTTGCAATTCTGGTATTAATTCATTCTTGCAACTAATCACAAAGTAACATAGTTCTGTTTTCTGATGGTGCCCGATCTCTTATTAACATATACAGTAACTTTCAGAGTTTTTGCCTGAAGCTAAAATGTTGTCTTGGTAACATAAATTGAAGTACAGATGCCCGCTAGGCCAGATAAAACTAAAACTCTTAATAGTGCAGCATCCTGGAGATTTAAGTTTTGCTGTTAAATGTTAACACACAGTTCAAAGTAAAGAATAATAATCACTGACCTCCCCATTCAGGCATTCATTTTTAACATCTGTGTGTCAAAAAGATTCAAACTGCTAGCAGAAACGTTAACATGAAAAACAGAATATATGAAATAAACATGAAAGATGAGATAAAACAAAAAAAATAAAAGAGCAACACCTATCGTGGGGCTATTTCTGTATTTATAGTTCAAAGAAGACTAACAAACAGCTTCTGTAACTATGGCAAAGAAAGCTTTCTGTTAGTGACCTCTGCTGTGAACACTACTCTGCTCTGTACCATAGGGCTACATGGTGATGTATAGCCCCATCCATGGTTGTTTTGATTAATGCACAGTGTTCAATTACCATATAAACCATTACTCTAAAGTACAAAGCTAAGCAACTGGAGGCAATCATGAAGCATAACCAATACCCACACTATGCACCAACCTGCTCTCCATATAGCCACATTATTGTGGACTGAAAATAAAACAAAACAGTAAGTTGTTGTGGTCAAGGCTCATTTCACCCTTTTATATTTGAGGAGCTCATATGGGTAGACAGAGAGATACTGACACTACTTAGTATCAGGCTTAGAATTCTTTCTGCCTCTGATATTCACTCTTTCTGTCAAGATCTCTACCAAGACTGCCTCCACCATCAGTGGATAGAGATAATCCTCTGCAAGATAAACCTGAGATAGAATTAAAAAAAATGCAGGAAGGATTCTTCACAAGTTGATTTCACAAACAGAGAATATACTTAATAGCCTCCAGGCATAGCCTGGTTTGCATCTATGTTGACTTAGATCCTGGATGCAGAAATCTTTTCAGAGTTTTATTCTGGGGGTTGATTAGGTCAATTTTTGGCTGGAGTATCTCTGGGATGTTGTGTGCCTTTCACTTTTATTAGCGTGTAAGGTATACACAAAGTAACTCTTGGCATCAGCATGAAATCCAAATCAGCACATGGCACAGGTTATACCATTCTTGTATTTTTGCAAGCTACCTCTGTGTATTTCCTTGCACCATGTCACCAAAGAGCCAAACTGTGTGCTGATGTGCATGAGAGCATTTCCAACTGTGTGGCCTCAATATATGGCATTGGATGTATTACTGAGCTGCAAACAATAAAAGCAATGCCTGTACACACACGCTATCATAAACGATCATGTTTACACCAGTTGTGCTTCAGCTTTTTTTCCTCAGTGAATTAGTTGTCCTTATGTGTAGAGGAGTATATTCATTTCTGCTCAGTTCATTTTTGCATCTTAGACCAAATACACAGTGACCCAAATACACAAATTTACACCAGTTTTTGTAGAGATGACAATACGATAGAAAACCCTAGAAAGCATTCACTCAATACACAAGAAAGATTTTCATTTAATCTACATTTGGAGGGAGGAAAGGAAAGATACAGTGTGCCTCTTCCACAAACTAAATTAAATTGCTGTTCATTGACTCAGGTTACCCTGGGCACAACACATTCTCACACAACATTATTGAATTCAGGGAATGCAGATACAGTGAAGTTGGGAGCAAAATAAACAGCATCCAGATGTTATGCTGCAGATACGTATTTCAGGTGCTGTCTTTGGTGAATGACACGTAATGGAAACAGTGTTTAGATTATAGAATCACCAGGTTGGAAAAGACCTACAAGATCACCCAGTCCAACCGTCCACCTATCACCAGCAGTTCTCACTAAACCATGTTCCTCAACACAGTATCTAAACATTCTTTGAATACCTCCAGGGTCATTGACTTCACCACCTCCCTGGGCAGTCCATTCCAGTGCCTGACCACTCACTCAGAAATGCAGTATTTCCTAATGTCCAGCCTGAATCTCCCCTGGCGCAACTCTAAGCCATTCCCTCTCATCCTATCACTAGTTACACAAAGGAGAGGCCAATCCCCAGTTCATTACAGCCTCTCTTCAGATAGTTACAGAGAGCAATAAGGTCTCCCCTGAGCCTTTTCTTCTCCAGACTGAACAATTCCAGCTCCCTCAACCATTCCTCATCAGGCCTGTGCTCCAGACCCTTCAACAGCTGACTGTCCTTCTCCAGACACACTCCAGGGCCTCAATGTCCTTCTAGCAGTGAGGGGTCCCTTTAACTTGCTCCAATAAAGCATCTTAAAAAACACTTCTACTGTCCGATTACAGTAGTACAAAGACATTCAAACTAGAAGATCATCAATATTTTAAGTATATTTTACACCACAACTACTGCATGTTTCCCAACGTCTCTACAAAACTTAACACGCTTGGAAAAATAATGGCTCAGGGAGTTGTTAATGAGTGAGGGGCCCTTCGCTTCTTGATCACTGGTCTGAGTTCTGTTCAATCTGGAAGAAGCAAAGAACTAACAGTGGCTGGTGGTGTTTACAAGTTAATTTGAGAACTAGTCTTGCTTTATACGGCAGCAGGAGCATCTCAATTTAAAAACATTTTCTAACTTTACTTAGAACCGTAGAATCACTCAGGTTGGAAAAGACCTTAAAGATCATTGAGTCAAACCACGACCTAACCATACTACCCTAACCCTAACAGTCCTCCACTAAATCATGTCCCTGAGCATCACATCCAAACCATTTTTAAACGCATCCAGGGGTGGTGACTCCCTGGATGTCAACCATCTCCCCAACCATCTCCCCAGGGAGCCTATTCCAGTGCTTAACAACCCTTACTGTAAAGAAGTGTTTCCTGTTATCCAACCTAAACTTACCCTGGAGCAACTTACGGCCATTTCCCCTCATCCTGTCACCAGTGAGAAGAGGCTAACTCCACTCTTACTGTAAGCACCTTTCAGATATTGGAAGAGAGCAGTAAGGTCTACCCTCAGCCTCCTTTTCCACAGACTAAACAGTCCCAGTTCCTTCAGTCTCTCCTAGTAGGGCACATTCTCCAAGACCTTCACAAGCCTTGCTGCCCTTCTTTAGACCTGCTCCAGCACCTCAACGTCCTTTCTTTATTGAGGTGCCCAAAACTGAAAACAGTACTTGACGTGAAGCCCCACCAAAGTCGAGTACAGTGGCAAGACTACTTCCCTAGTCCTGTTCACCACACCATTTCTAATACAAGCCAAGATGGCACTGGCCTTCTTGTCCACCTGGGCACACTGCTGGCTCGTATTCAGCTGATTGTCCATCAGTACACCAAGGTCCCTTTCCATCAGGCAATTTTCCAGCCACTCCTCCCCAAGTCTGTAGAGTTGCCAAAAGTTGCCTCTATGTCTTGGCCAGCACTACATAGAAAACTACAGACTCCACAAAGAGACCACACAGACAAAACATCAGTGATCATTCACATTCATCCTGGCTCACTGAGTTGACACTAGAGCTCACCGGGTAGACAAATGATTTACAATAGACCTACTTTAGCCAGGTCAGATTATGAACACTTACTACTTCTCAGGGATACTATGGCATATGGAGAATAAACACTCTCCTTCATGAATGTAAAAACAAGTTATGGAATTTGCTTCAAGGACTGTGTTGGTTGTTTCTGGAAAACATGACTGCATTTCCTCCTCGTTACTCCGCTTAAGTGTAATGAAGATTTTTCTCAGCTCTCTTCTAAAATGAGTAGATTGGTAGAACAGATTACACAATCTGCGTTCTCTCAACTTGGGTGTCCTGTCTATCCAGGCTAGAGATAAGCTGAGAGCAGACCAAGATTTCCATATGCCAGGGTTCCCTACTAGTAGAACTAAAGGCACCAAGGCGTGGAGAACTGAATGAACACGTAAGCCCCATCCTAATAGACAACAAGGATATGACTTTGTGGGATATACCAATTATATACTTCTAGTCTCCAAAAATGTATGGAAAGTGATTTTTTGATTTTTTTTTCTGTTAACCAGATAGAGATTAAAGCATAGAAGGAAATTCTAACTCCGCTTGAAACAATGATGAACATTCCATTGACTTAAATAAGGATAACAACATTAATTTGGTAGCATAGTTTAGCCTCTCACTTCTTCTGAAAGTTCTTTTAGTTTGTCTTTGATCTACAACGAGGCCACAGTTTGCACCACCCACAGCTCTGCAGTCCCCAGATCAAAATATTTTGCTTCTGTTTTCTGACATTATCTTACTGTAGTTAAGTCTAGCAGCTGCCTGCTCAGAGAGACAGAATAGGAATAAGTGTGATAGAATGTAAAACATTGCTAAGTCTATATGAGAACTTTGGTGATATTTACTGCTTCTCACTTTTTCTTAATTACAGGATCAGTTGAGAAAATCATTCCTCACCTAATTTTCCCAGCCCTTCATTTTTCTTATGCAACTAGTCACAAAAAAATCAACTCAGCAGCTATCTGTGGTTCAATATAAAGACTAATTCCAGAGGGATGTGTTCAAAGATTAGTATTAATGAGCAGTTTTAATTAATTTGGTCTGAGATGGAGATTGTACTGAACAAACTCAAGATGCTATAAGCTGGGAATGGATAACATACTTTAAGGAGAAGATTAAAGTACATCACAGTGAATAAACGAGAGAATCAGACACAATCAGTAGGACAAGACATGGATAGCAACTGACATCCCAACAGAGGGTGGAGATGCCTGCTTGGTGGTATCACTTCCTCGGCTACGGTTCATGATAAAAGATAGAAAGTGTGTTTATAAGCTTCCTAGTGTTTAAAAACGATATTTAATTAGCTAGCTGCTGTTGTTATGACTGTGTAAACATAACGTATGTCTAGACAGGATGTGAACTTCAGCACTAGATCATGACCACATACATAGTTTAATAGCATGCTGCTTGGCACAAATTTGGTCTGTACCAATCAGTCCTCTACCAAAAAACACCACAGTACGGAGCAGCAGTAGCACAGGATTCATTTTCTGTAAACAGTGAGGACACATTGTACTAGGAGACCTCAGTCACACACTTAAGAGTTCTCACACTTCTGTCAAAGTAAAGACTGCCATTAAAATGTTTATTAGTGTGAAGAGATACAAGCTCATATGTTTGCATTGCAGTATGCCTTTGGAGGAAAACAGCATATAAAAAGAATCTTCCATTTCTTGTCTCTTTAAAATAAAGTTGACGTTGTGTCTTGGAAGGAGGGGCAAATACCGTACAGAAATAATGTCAAATGAGTTAACCTCTGTTATTACAGACTATTTAAAAAATAGCCTCACTACACATCATGAGAACTACAGAAACCAGCTCTGCAGAAACTAAATAGTGTATGAAGCAGTGTGGATGTTCACCCAGTCAGGAAACATAATTCCAAATGTAGATGTCTTTTCATATTTAATGACTTCTTATAAGCAATAATTTGTAGCCTCAATGGTAATGATAGAGCTGTCTCTGCTGGATTGTCAAACACCACATTTCTGAAGTCTCAACCAAAAAGACCAAATGACTGGGGTATGCATGTCATCCTCAATCATTACTAGGTAGATATGAAGCACCACAGTGAAAAACGCAGGTATCCTCTGGTTTAACTATAAGATGGCCAGAATTTGGCACTCACTGTGTTATCCCCAGCTGAGGAACAAATCTCCCGCTTTCCTGCCTCACGTGCACAAAGCCAAGCTGCTGACCTTCCTGTCCTAGTTGGTTACCTTCAAGACTTTATGCAGGCAGAGATGTTTTGCCTGAACTCTGAAGAAGAAAATATGCCTTTTAATTTGGAATTACATTTCTTTGAGAGAGAGTTTCTGATTGTAAGATAGGCATTATAACAAGGTCCCTCCCAACCCCTACAATTCTGTGATTATGCATAATACGTCTAAAGCATGCAATGGGCAGGGTTTTTACTTTTTTTTTTTTAATGCTAAAGGTTGTATTTTTCCTGTCAAAATTAGCTGCGCTTTCAAAAGTACAAACACTTCCTGATTGGACAATAGACTTACTTGTGAGAAACTCCAAATTGTTTCCTTCGCCCACTCCTCATTTTAGATCATCTTTCTCATGGGAACAGCTTCCCTCCTCCTCACTCACCTCCTCCTCCAAAAAACCTGACATCTGTTCCTCTAACTTTCTAGCAGCCACTCTCTCCTCATCATTTGCCTTTTATTTTATGGTGCCCACTTGTGCACTTCAACTCCATGATCCTTGGGGTACAAGCTGTTATGTGTGTTGCACTTCTAACCCTTTGTAAAGCGTCTTAAATGTTACAGATATCTACAGCACAATATAAATGATAATGCAGTTAGACTGGGAAGGCAATTCCCTAGTTAACACCTCCCACATGTGGTGATTAAGTACTAGGCTCACAAGCGTACAGCAAACCCAGCAAAGATACATTTCTAGAAAGAGACTGCAAATTCCTAACTCCAGATGGTCTGCAGTTGGTGAATAATTACATGGATTGTTTAGTGCTTCACTAATCAATCACGACAGCAACAAGGAGAAAAAGCATGTCAGGGTAAAGGAAAATGTCCTTTGGAGAAACACTGAGTTATCATTTTGTGCATTTGATCTGCTCATCAAACACCATCTTTTCTCCCCCCTCCTTGGTCTAATGTTGTACTTAGCTGCTTAAGAATAAACCCAGAAAGAAGAAAAAGAAGAGTTACTGGTTGTTAGGGTTTGCATTGTTTTGGTTTTTTTTCCTCTACAAAATGCACAATGAGAGGCTGAATAGCAACAGCATGACTGCAAAGCTGCACTGTATTTCATAGACTACAAAAATTACAAGTGGGCAGAGAATTAACCTCCAGCATTGGGTCCTGGAGACAATGAAGCATGACCAATAACTTGTGTCATATAATAAGCACAAAATCCGCAGCTTAAAATACACAAAACAAAGACTAGAAACAGAATCTCAATCTCCAAATCTTTTCCTTGCAGTACGAAAGCACAGTTTGCATTAAAGAAAAATAACAGTACTAATCTAAACAATACCATCAGCAATTCATACAGGGCCAGCTTTACCTAAACATATAGAAGAAGGTCCAATGCTACCTTGATTCCAGCACTGACTAGGTCAATTTGATCTCCCTGTGCCTCAAAAGGAATGAAATGATGTAATCAAATAGATGCAAGACAAATGGTTGCTGGAGGTAACTGCAGTGACCAGAATGAAAAAAAAAAAGTCCTCCAAAACACTGTCTTAACCAAAAAAAAAAAAGATTAGAAGTCCATTTAACCTATAGAATCAGTTGTTCTTCATGCATACATCTTTGTGCTTACTTGCACATATGTACAGCATTGTATAAGTCAGTGTTTGCAAACAGTCCATTAGTCAACCTACATTTTCTTCTACAGTAATGCCATGAAGAATAGTACTGCATGGTAGCAGACAATAAAATGCAATGGGCATGATAAAGTGCATAGCCATTGTTCAAAGTCTGGACATTAGAGAAGGAATGTGCTGTATTTCAGTTTGCCTAGATTTTCCATCAAATAAACTCTTTTTTTTCCAGTTACTGTAGGTAAAACTCAGAAAAAAAAATACAAGTGGGCAAAAATACAGAAAAATTGGATTTCGGAAATCTAAAACCACAGATCTTCCCTCTCTAAGGTGAGCTACTGTTGTCTCCCAGCACTACTTAGTTAATCATGTAGCATAGAACAAAGCTGATCTTCGGAAGGCCAGTTGCTGAAGGGTGGATACTGCACACCGTTGACATTAATAACTCTTTTCGAGTATCGAGCTAGGTAATTAGCAGTTATATCTATATAAATGATGTGACAACACTGCTGGAGGCACATGCTTCTGCTGATGTTGTAGAAGATACATCTGGAACACAGGCTAAGTTAAGAAGTACTGATCAAAGTACATTGGGAAGAAAATTAGGTGAAGAATAAGTTTTTATTTTCCTTCCTTTTCTTCATTACCTTAAACTTAAAATGTGTTAGGGAAAAAAAAAAACTAAAACAATCACTAAACTTTGATCGTTTCAAAAGATCAAAGTTGGAATAAGTTAGTTTTCTATATCCATTAGTTCAAAAAATACTTTATTATCTAGATTACTACATGCCTTCCTTGGAGAAGAATCATCTGTAAAAAGCTGCTTCTAGGGTATCATTTACAGTAGGCCCCTGAGAAGCTCACAAAAATGCATAACTTAGAGCTGGCTAACCCTTATAGAACAACAAAGGAAAAAAATTGACTGATTTTTTAGCCTTCTTTAGAGTGCACAGCACATGCACATCCTATCTTTCTGTACTGTCTAGTTGTTCCCAGCTAGTGCAAAGTACAGTCATTTCCTCCTTTGTAAATCTCTCAGCCTCTCTTCCTTGTCTTAAGCACCAAAATAATCTAAGTTGCTCATGCTGATTTTGTACAAGAGACCACTTTTAATGTTTAATACTTCCAACAAGCATGTCTATTCTTTTATACCTTCAACATGCCAGAAGTCTAGTTCTCACATCACAGCATTCTTTCTGTGATCAGGCTTTGTTTCCCACAGTTCATTTCAACAAGCCTTATATAAAACAGTTAAGCTTTTTACCTGTTGAGCCTTTGTACATTTCTAAGTATTTCTATGCTTCCTCATGTTTCACTCCACAGGAAAATACATCTGAATTCTGCCTCCACTTCCTTTAGAACAACCCTGAGGCTGGATGTGACTGTTTCCATGTAACTGAATTTCTCACTTGCTGCTGCAGTTGATCACTGGGTAATGTTCACTTGCATCCTACCTCTAATAACTGAGTCAGTGTAGAGGCATTTAATTCCCTCCCACATTAAGGTCCTTTTCACTCACTCCAGCATTTGCTGCCTGTTATCTATGACTACAGCTCTCCTTGTTCTCCTCCCAGCCCATCTCTCCCCAAGTGTGTGGGTAGGAACCTTCCATTTTTTACTACTTCGCAAATTCCAGAGTTTCTATTTCAGCAGTCTCTCTACATATACCGAAAAATTTGGGGTAGGTCATGTTACTGAGTCACGTGCAGTTTAATGAAAAAAGAAACAACAACTCATGGTTGCTTGTTGCTGTTCACAGATGTTCAAAGCCCAACGCTGACTTACCAGAGCATGTTCATCAGCAGCTTGCACTCGGCAGTTTTATTCCTTAATCCATTTGGACTCACTGTCTATCTCTCTATGACACACATCTTTTCTGGATAGATATCCCATAGATTTTTCTGCTTCTGGTCAAGAAGCAATGGACTACTGAATATATATATTTTTTTTTTTTTAATTCCAGAAGCCAACAATTATATTCTGACTCACAGCAATCTTTGCTTGCTGCAAGTTCATCCTTCAGTATCACTTGATCTTAGCCAAGAAGTCATGCATATTTGTATGAGTATCTAGGACACAATTTTGATCTTCAATTAAGAAGGAATGTATATGAAAGCAACAAAGTTCAACCAAACATCTCTTTCATTCAGTAAGCTCAGATAAGTAGTAACTTCCCATGTCATCTTTTGGAGAGCTTATGCATCTGACAGCCAAAATTTCACAGTTGCAAGGTCCCCAGTTGCAAGAGTGATAGTTTTGCCTCATTTTTTAATGAGTATCTCTTCAAACTGCTGATAGAACTCATAAACTGCATCTTTGTCATCTGCTAACGTAGGAGTGTTAATCTGTTTGATCGACATATTGACTGGATTTGCTTGAAAAAGAACTCTAATGATTTTATTGCTGATTGGATTACACCCAAGTATATACTTTGATCTCCTTTTGGATATGAGGAACACAATGCAAGCTTCTAATTTTTTTGATCTTAAGCAGCATCCCAAGTAGCTGTTCATCATGCCAGAATGACTCCTATTATTCCACCACAACACTGAGTCTATATTTATCTACTTCAAGTTTTTTCCAATACTTTTGTCACAAGAACAAGCTTTTTTTTCTCATGCATTTCACATTCATATATTAACACTTGGTTTGCAAAGAATTGGTGGTATGACCATCAGGTATATTCCTGAAGCCACTGATGTTCCACATGATCAGAATTGAAACATGATATACTGCATTTCATCCATTTTCCTTATTGAGCACCCTCTCCAGTCATCATCTGCAATTTAGATGAACCACAGTCAGCACTTGGCGTTTGGATAAGGTACCGACTACCAGTAATGAACTTCTCATCTAACAAAAGCCTGGAGACTTGGTGACTATTTGAACAATGAAAAGGTGATGATAACTGAAGCATAAAACAGAAAAAAAACATGGGTTTGGGAAGTGATACAGTGGGTCACTGAGCTGGAGAAACTACACAGTATTTGAAAACCTAAGAGAGTGTTTGCATTTTGAACAAGTTACTCCAGGAAGTGCATGTAGTAAATGCAGCTTAACTGTAAGGAGTTGTGGAAGCAGTATGAAAGCACTGCTCAATCTTCTCTTACACCTCAATTTTTTAGATTTAATGTGGAAACACAGCAAATCTCAAATTATTTTAAATCAGAATCCTTTGAAGCTAAAATTATAACTCAAGATTATGTTTTAAACTGACCCAATGCTTGTTAGAGCGTGTTCCTCTTTTGAAGGTACTCCTTTGCTATGGTACAAAATGATATCTTAAAGGGAAAAATAATCACCTTCATATTCTTTCTTGAGTGCTTACTTAGCATTTTAAATGTGTTTCTCTGTGCTGAAATAACTGTTATTTCTAAGGACAAACCAGCCACTCATATTTCTGCTAAATCGTTTTTTGAAGATGCAAATCAAAGCAGGATATATTCTTCATTAGACTGCCTCAGAAGGACTTCATGGATTAATACAGTCACACATTTAAACTGCTGAGAATGATACACTAGTGCTCTGAAATAAAAAAGTTTTCAGTATGTAAAACAAATCCATAACCTTTACTTATGAAATGTAGCTAAGAAGAATTACTATTTCCCTCTACTATTTTTGCAGTTTCTTCTGAGCTTAAACTTCCTCTAGTACAATTTGTGCCTGTTAATTTTGTCATATCATCCATGGGCATGCAAATAGTTCCATTTTTCAGCAAGTTACTCAGCATTAAAAGAGCATTGGTGAATCTCTTCTCATCTCAAATCTAAGCAGTATGTACAGTTTAGGTGTGCAAAGCCATGTTTCAGAAATTACTTATCTGAGTGGTATATAGTGCACATATTCCTTTGCCAGAGGGAGCATTCAGACCTATAAAGCCATTGTTAAAAACAGACATTGTGCTTCTAGGAACAGCACCATTGCAATTACCAACTTCCACCAACAGTCTTTTCATTAACAGCTCCAACCAGAACACAATGTTTTTCTATTTAAAAGTCAGCCAACTCAGCTGTTTGCCACTGATATGCAACAGGGACACATGGCCAAGTGCCAGAACAACAACTTAAATGTGAGATTATGGTTATAAGATTTACCTAAGCAACAATGTTACAGAGAAAAAAAAAATCCAGAGATTCCTGAACACTAGTTGGTGGAAGCCCTTCAGCAAATCTGCAGAAGGGAGTATTTTAAGAAACATGAAGAGTCTGTGGGGGTAGCAAGTCCACAACAAAGCTTCTCTATTTTCAAGTGGAATGGAGAGTAGGAAAGCTGAAACATGGTTACTGCTTTCTAACTACTGACAAAGGAGATCTATTCTAATGAATTTTCCAATGAACAATCTTGAAGCTCTTACTCAGTCTTACATTTACCCTGTTTCCAAATTTCAAAAAGATCTCTACAGAAGGAATAAAACTTGTCACATAACAAGGAGCATTTCCACACATAAAACATTCCTTACGTCAGGACAATACAAAGCATTAATGGGAAAGTATAGCCCAGTATAAAGCAGTAAAGAGAGGCACTGATAAAACTGCAGGCTGTCTTTAACTCGGTGGAGTTGCATTCCTCCATGCTTTTCATGAGCAGGGATCCTTCCTTCCCCTCTAAACCTCTGGGGACAGCCAACTGTTCTTTCAAGAAGTTAATTCTGAATAATAAAAAATGTATTCAAGTCGAAGCAATGAGAGGAGCACAAGAGGGAAATGATTCATTACAACTTAAGTAGAAGAATAAGCCATTCATAATACGCAAGGTCATCTGTTGTTCTATGTCATTGTGCTAATGAATCACCCATTTGTTTATACATGGGGAGTAGCACCTTACACAGGAGGGAAGCAGAGACTATTCGCAGCGAGGATTATGCAAATAATTTTAGTGAAACCTTCTAATTCCAAAACACCTGGCAGAAGAAAGGGCTGTATTCATACTTAAACCTTGTGAGACTACCCCAATTCTCAAGCCTGTGTGAGATTTGAACATTTTTCTCTCTGCCAGATCTGCGGCCATCTGATCTGAAGCAGAATCTGACAGCACCAACACTGAAATATTATGAACTGCCAAAAGTATGAACAAGGGAGCACAATGTTTATGCTTCATCTGTAGCTGGAATGTTCATTAGTGGTTTAGAAGGAAAGAAAATGGAAAGGCTGTGCTCAGTGACAAGGAATAACTTTACTGGCAATCTAGTTTATGCTTCAATTTTCTACCTGGAGGTCTTAAGAAATAGCTTATCTCAGCTATGAGCCATCTATTCCAAGAACTCTTATTTTGGGTATTTTGGCATTTTCAGTATATTAAAGCACCACCAAAAGAAAACAGAGAAAGACTCTTAGCTTAAATTCCTGAGAGGTTCTCTCCTGATTTGATCACACTATTTTGAGGGGAAGCCTTCTGAAGATTGTTTTATGCTGCTTTGCGGATAAGAAAATCTAAAGGTCATATGAAACCCCATAACATGATTAAAACAAGTGCTGAAAACCAGTAAAATCCTAGGTGATCAAGGGGAAAAATAAAAAAAAATCAGTAAAGTGCAGGAATATTTTTCTAATAAGAATTATCTTTCTTCCACAATATTTCTCAAGTTTGTGCTTCCTCTTGTCCTTTATTCATCTAAGAATTCCTCTGGCCAAATTTAAAGGTCCGAATCCCATTTTGTGAGCTGAAGACATTCTTGAGAATCACTCTAGGGATCAGGATGTAAACTGTCCTGGATGAGCTGGTTGCAATGTTGAATCCTAATCAAAGGCCATATTTTGTCATCCTTCCTCAACATGGTTGGAACTATATAGGCAAAGGTAGGAGGATTTCAACTTCTGCTTCAGGAATCCATTGCAACGCAACCATTGTCAACGTATTTAGGAACCTCTTGTCTAAAATAATAAAAAAACACGCTTTAGGTTCTTAACATTCTGGTATTCTCAGGTCCTTGAAGCATTTGAAGACATGAAAAATATATCATTTAAAAACACATTATGAGGTTCGGAATGAAAAGCCTTCTCTCCTAACTTGACAGAAATTAATTCTATCACCATGTATAAGACAGAAACGACATGCTGGAAGGATCAATAATTACATATATGTACAGGAGTACAATCAATGGCATTGCAAAATACCCTTTTTTTCCCCACTCTGCCACAGGTGCCCTCTACATGCTTATCCTAACTGTAACTGAAACACAATATAAAGCAAAACTGCCAATAATATGAGAAAGAATTCTGTCAGGAATTTTCAATGTACCTCTCCTTAGTTACTGTTTAAATATCATGTGATGGAGGGAGAGCATGTGCAGAGCGTAACTTGTATTTTTTAACAACTGTTCTGCAGTTTGCATGGCATCACTTACATGCTTCATGAAGCATAGCTATACATTGCAAATACTGCACTTTATCAAATGCAGAAATGATTGAAGATTCAGCTATACATTCCTTCAGACCACTATCGGTTTTCAGAGGCAGAAAATGCATAGGAAAAAGCTGTACAGATTCTCACAGCCTTGTGGATACTGAATAACCCTGGTGGTCCTGTCATACTGCAGCTTTCCATGCCTGGACTATAAAGCAAAGGGCAAATACATATCCTGAAAAGAAAAGAGTAGCAACAGAATTGAGACAAATACTTCATTTGATACCTTACAGAGCCAAGCTTTTCTGACAAAGCCTGACACTGTCCATTCACCTGAACCTGAAGATGACATCATAGTTCTTTTGACCAGCTATGTATAAAGAGAGCACACTTGTGTTATAGCTTGTAGGGGAATTCTGGGCAATAAACCCTATATTTCCTTCATTAATCCTTTCTCTAAATCTCTGAGAAATGAGGAGACAATTCTGAGCCTACTAGTGAACAAGTCAAGGGTCCTGCTACAGGAAAGAGCATGGAGGATACAGTACCCAATTGAAGACTTGAAAGAGCCAGCCAACAACAAAAATAAAATTTAAGATCTAAGATGCTAACACAACCCAAGAGCCATTTGCAGTAAGCAATTTAGAGGGAATGCAAAATACAGATATGTTCTATACAAGGCATATACTCTGTATGCACTTAATAGGCATCTTCAGACTACAGGCAGAAGCTGCCAGAAAAAGCATGTAGAGAAAGCTTAGGGCATAAACACAAACATGTAATGACCATCCCATCATATATCAGACCACAGATTGCTAAGTAGTAAATACAGACATTAATTTCTCCTGGCCATTCTCTCAGAACACCATGGATGGATCTAATACCTACTTCAAGCAATGGTGTTCCACTTCTCCATTACATATGCTATGTAAGGCAGTTATTAGGACACGTATGCAAGTTTTATAAAGGACTGTGCCAGAGTTCACTGAACAAAACTCTACCATTAAACACCCTAGAGTAACACACATCTGAAAGTCACTGAACTGCAAGATAATAATGCTTACTAGGCCAGTGAAGCATAAATGCACGCAGTGTTAAAATTAGTTTCTTTCAAATGGGACAAATAAACATGCAGTTCCTATAAAAAACTCACCTACTGATTTGGTGAAAAAAAGATTGTTCAAATGTAACTTGATTGAAAAGGATTATCTTGAATTTCAGTGTATTACAGAGAAATGCTATTAAAATAGCTGAATTCCTCATTTTTCCCCTCACTAGGGATGTTAATCAGTTCCTTCATGTGATATTAGCTGCATTTAAAATGAAAAGAGATGGATTCACTCATGCATACATGATTAACTTCACTAAAACATCAACAATGGAACAGAAAATCTACTATCTAAATTGAAACTGGACTACACATCTAACAATGGCTATTCTTATATGCTCAGAGCCATAACATATTAATATTTGTGTTAAGACTACAATGAACAAGAACAAATAAGCTCAAAAGATGACACTCTTCATACATGAGAAAAGGAAAAAACAATATACAACAATACCCTTTATTAGACTTTAGTCCACACTGTGAATGTTCTCTTTATCTATTCCATGTAGTCTATTCTAAGTAAATGGAATTGCATTTAAGCAATTTGAAATTTATAATATCAGAGCTCTGCACATTCCACAAATGATCAGATGCTAATTTTACAAGGTGTTTTACTCCTTAGTACAGAATTATACTCTGGAAATAGATTTCTGTTCTGAAAAAGCCTTTGATTTGCATCGGCGCAAGGGAGAACAAGTAGAGGCCAGCTTATGCTGACATATTAGATATTCAGACAATACCTCTGATTTCTCCAATTTATGGATTAGAGCTTACAGCACTCGGGGCTAGCAAACTCAATCCCACCATCCCTTTCTACTCTGCCTTCTTGATTGCATGGCACAATACATGTTTTCCAAAGGAAGCACAGTAGCTAACATTTCTCATGGAGGTCCAGTGTTTCCTGTGTACTTCCATACTAACTGGAAAGAGGCTCTGAAATTATCATCTGCAGAGCACTACAATACCTTTGAGAGCTTGCCACTCCTCATACTAACAGAGTCAAGGAGGGGAAAGGCCAAAAGCCAAAGAGACAGTTTTTCCTGCTACTGCTAACTCTAAAAACAAAACAAAAAAGCTCATCAGAAAGTGGGAGGGTACTGGAAAACATATTTCACAAAGTAACAAATAGAGCTGTGTTCATCGATTTAGTTGATTTAGTCAAGTTTCCCAGTCATAGGATGAGGTTTAAGGATCTATATTAAGATTCCTTTTGCCACATCAGTTGCTTTAGGGTTTCCACTGTCCCTAGTCTGTAGCTGTCATTCTACAAAGGCACAGGGCCCCCATATAGTTTGCAACATAACTGTAACTTACCTATGGGAATGGATGTCTTCATTTAAATATCAACACAAATTATTTAAACTTCGAGGTATTGGAAGCAGTTTCCTGTGGTGGCAAACTGGATTTGTTAGAATGCACATCAAATGAGGCGTTCCACACAGGGAATCTTCATTTTTTCAGCAACTGATAGGCAGCTGAACCAGAATGTTTTCCACAATAATTGTTCTTTTTCCTCTGTCTTCAATACAGCTCATTATTATGAGAAGGTTATTAGAGAGGCCAAGCGTTTGCAATAAAGGTAGCCCAGAAAGCCATCACATCTTTTGCAGAAACCACCTCAATACACACAAATCCCTGTTTCACTCCATTAGTGAGTTTTGTAATTTCGTATGTCACAACTAGAGGCAGTTTGAGATACCCTGGGCACAGTCAACTTGTTTATTTAAAGATTAACAGGGAAATTTGAGACTTCATTGTCTGCCAGTACACAGAAAACCAGAACCCCAAATCAGCATGCCTAGCAACCTGCTTGGTGGTAAATAACCAATCTTCTGCACATGACATGAGTTACTCAAGTCTGGTATTTTTACTGGTGTGACAGTACAGTCATACAACTAGATATTCTAGCTTAGGAATTTAAACTGTGTTTGAAAAAACTAGCTTAGTAGATTAAAGAGGAGTTTACTTGCTATTACCAACAGGTACTTACCAACACTGGGTATTCAAGTCACAGCCTCTAAAGAAGCTGCTTCTCACCCAGCTCGTCAAGCAGCACAACATACCTGCAACTGATGTACAACAGCCTGCCCTTACTCAATTTACAGCGATAGCATGCGGAGTTTCTTTCATTATAGTTTAACACTTAATCTAGAAATACATTCAGCCTTCAAATTCAAAGAATTCTGCCTGAGCTGCTATCTCAGTAGCAGCAATACAATTAAGAGCAGAAAATATAACTTATATTTCAATAATCCTTAGTTCCCTCTGTTTTACTCAGTAGAAATTCAGTATTTCAGCATATAATTATGTTTGCCCCAAATACTTAACACAAAATTAAAACACCTTAGGGTTTCTATCCCTTAGACTGTATCACAGTGTTACAGTAGAACAGTTTTCCTTACTTAAAGCAGAGAACACTAAGGCTAACATAGAGTGCTACAGAAAACAAACAAACAAAAAAAACCAACAGCGCATCAGAGCTAACACTTCACTCTGACCATGGTGCTTGGTGAGCAATACACTGGGCCCACCTGAGCATCAGCAACTGAATGAAATGGAAAATCATTCCGTCCCAGATCACACGCTGGCTCAGGCAGTCTGCTTGCACAAGCCTGAGCTGAGTTGCAATCACTGCCTCCAAGAGGACTTTAGGGATTGCCTCCTGAATCCACACATCTGCTACCACCAATGGGACTCCCACTGGAGAGCACAAAGTAGATTTCCTACCAGAGATATCATTTGGTTATCTACAGCTAAATCCACAAGCAGGAGAACAAGCCAAAATCTCTTTCTGGAGGCATAGTTGCTGGGGAAGACTTTCTTTTTCTGTATTGTATCCCTTCTCTGGTAAAACAAACAAACAAACCAACCATGGTCAACTTGCCTAGGAGTATACTCGGTATTAATTAAATTTTTGTCTTGCACCTCAAGAAAACTGCCTTTCCTTCGAAATCCATACATGCTGATATGCCTATGTTCTGTCATCACATCCCCACACTTACTTTTGAACATAGACACACAGCAAACACATACAGTCTAACGCTATCTGTCTGTGCATGCAGGACAGATAAACTGCAGAGGGGGTTTTCCAGCAGAAAAGTCCTGTGTGAAGTGAGGGAGGAAGCATGAGCAACAGAAGGAATTTGACAGATGAAAATGGAAATGGCCTCCCTAAGAAACCTCTTGCAGCCTGACAGTCACTGGCTTGTAGGTCTGCTTTTTACTGTTGGTCTCAGCATCTCTGGAGACGCTCATTTGAGAAGCACCAACCTTCTAGCCTCAACCAGCCTCAATTGCTTTAAATTGCAGAGATTGAAATAGGTCAAGTTCAAGCCTGCAAGTAACTGTCACACCTTTGACAGTTACTCAGATTTCCACAGGTTGTTTGGCCTGACTGATTCTTCAGCAAGATCATGGTTCTGCTTTTCATCTGACTTCATGAACTGTAGCTTTGGCACATCTAAATTTTATCTGCACATTGCAATGGAATTAGGATATTTATTTGAAATGCTCTCTTATTCTCTAGCATTATATAAGCTTATTATATATATAATATATATATATATGTTTATTTACAACATGTCATTTTCTCTTTCAAGTTTAATAAAAACACTTTGTAATCATAAGTACTTGCCTTATTATTTTCTGCTCTCCACCTGATCTAATGTTTTGGAAATCACTTAGCAAAAAACAAGAACAGCAACAACAACAAAAGACCCACCCAACACCAACAAAATCTCAGCCTAAATACAGACATCATGAACAAGAGGTATGCAAGCTGAAATAATGTGATTTACAGTGACAACAGACTGGAGCTACCTGCTACTTGTTTTAACTACAAATCACTATACAGAAAAAACATCAGTTATGCAACTTGATAAGAAACCCATTTTTCCTTATCTATAAAGTAGACATAAATGACCAAAATATATGACAAGTTTGTTAATTAAGTAGTGGCAGAATTCCAGTAGGACCACTTCACAAAGTTTATTATAAAAGAAGTTCTTTTTGGCCTAATAATAATGGTAAATGACACTATCTTATTACCAGTTTGTAGAAAGGATTCTTCTTAATAACAAGATGAAAAAGTTCTCCTTAGTTCAACTGAGCCATCATTTCTTTCCTCCCTTCTCGTGAAGCATTAACAAAGATATTTCAAGCTATATATTAAGAACCATTCCTTTCTGATCCTTAACAGAATGAATTGTGCACTGCATGCCAGTGTATCTAAAATGATGCAAGAGAACATGGTAGGATTCTGCGGTGCATGGGAAGGGTTCTGTGACAGGCCCTAACGGGCTGTCTGGTACCAGCTGTCTCTATACGTTTTGCTACACTGCAGCAAGGGCTCAGTACCTTCAACTATTCAGGAACTGCCCAACTCACTAAACGCAAAATACACTTACCATGAGTGGAACAAATTAATATCACAAATCTCTTTGTGCCAAAGACAGCTGGAAGACAAGGATAACAGAGCCTAGTTGGGCTACAATTTTAATTAACTTCACAAATCTGGAAATTTAACTACTAATTCTGTCCGAAGAACCAGCTAATGACTAAGTGAATAACTATGACAAATGGAATTATTCTCCCATAATCTAGACCCTTTTTTAATGTTTCTGCCCACCCTACCGGTTGCTCTCTATATGGGAAATAGTAGGAGCACCTGCAAACTCCCATTCCCTATTTCCTTAAAGCAAGGAGAGATCTTCTCCCAGACTCCCATAAATTCCCCTGCAGTCAAAGGAGAGATGAGAAAAGGCAGCCATTGCAAAACACTGAGATAGCCAGGCTTACAAACCCTTCCCCATGAGCAGCAGGTAGCAGCAGTTTCCCCACTTACTGCTCCCAGATTCATAAGGGGAGCTGAGCAGGCCCAGGAAGACATCGCTTCCACAGAAAAGTTTCCTTTCCTTGCTAGCTTATGCTTCAGTCTCTTGTATAAACTGTGAGCAGTCTTACAAATTCATACATCAGCCTGATGTACTGCAGAATTTTGGTTTTATTCTTCATAAGAAAACTATTATTATACCACTTCAGAAACCCTATTTTGTCCTTTCCTCCTCCTTTGTCCTCTGGAGAAAAGTATCTACTCCCTGAAGGATTATTCCCTCCCTGTAATTTATTTAGCCACCAGAGTGAGCATGTTCCATAGAGCACACCTTGCAGGCAAACACACCTTTAGTACTTTGTGTAAAAACCACATAAAAGCACCATTTCACCTTGCTTTGATTTTCTCCCAATCCAAGACTTCTCTTAGCGTTTACTTAATCCTTTTAAGTACTCTTGCTAAATTACTTGTGCTAATCAAGTAATCTAATTGCTGATAGAGAACAAAGTGGTCCTCAGGCTAGCCTACCAATGTTGATCTCGCATGTATAGTATGATTTCTAATGGGGAACTAAGACATCTGCTGACAGGCACTAACTCTCCCTGCAGGATCTGCTCTCCTGTGACCTCCTGAGTTTTTTCTTGTTTTATTCATCAATTTTCTAGAGAAAGAAACTGGATCCTTTATAACTTTTGCTTGTTCAGCCTGACTCATGCATTCTGTTGCTTTGGTTAGAGGATTATATAAAGTAAGAGGTTGTGATTCTAGTAAGAAATCCACATGACGCAAGGGATGTGATTTACTGGTCCTTGCAATGACCTAACAGTTTGTTAAATGGTTATACTCATTCAATCTCTGCTTAGCATTTGAAAATCAGAGTTGTTTCAGCTGATGTAGAAATGCTTTCATATTAACGCAGTGGGGTAAAAATTCTCAACCATGATTATTAATTTCTGTATGAAGTGTATTGCCAAGCTGTTATGGTGAGTCCCGACAAAGCATTCTCCACATGACAATTCTGCTCAAATTTCTAGGTTTCTATTGGCATCACTGCTTAAAACTACACACTCCTAACACACATCATTCAAAAAATTAAACTGCCTACTGTGTACATATAAATATCATGATCAAGCTTTTATGTTACATTTCTTTAAGACTACCTGGGTACTTAGTGTCCTCGCTGCCATGTCTAGGTTCTTTCCATGGAGTTAATAATGTCTCTTTCAGGATAGAAGGAAAGAGTAGACATCACAGGAAGCCAAAGGAGAAAAAGGTTTATATCCCTGAAGAGATTTAGTTGTCTAATGTGCCTATAAACAGAATTTAGGAGCATGTGGCCAAAATCACAGTCTTGAAAGCTACCTGTCTGTCATCAAACTCCAGAGCCTATGACCTTTAAGGGCCATTCATGTCAAAAGTTCTCCTTTATGAATATGCCAAAGCCCATCCTCATTGAATGGTACACACTTCTTCAGACTCCTTTCCCACCTTTGACTCACCATGAGTCATAAATTTAGTGATTGTCTCCTACATTTCTTTACATAGTGCTAATGAAAGTTTCTAGAATGCTTGTCAGATGTCCCCTATCCTAAAAGTATCCTGACCACTGTGGCATTGAAACTTCCTGGCCCTCTTCCTGCTGACTGCTTTCTGCATAGTGCCACATCTCCAAGACACAGAGAGAAAGAGAACACAGAATGAATGCAATCCTGCAGGAATTACAGGCCCAGTCTCTCCTCAAAGGACCAATTTTGCAATTTTCTATTAAATATCTATGACATAATACAGAATTCTGGGCAGAGAAGCTAGAGACCTGCTTGCTCCTTTCCCTGTAATAAAAGGAGCCTTTAACAAAGGAGCCTCCTTTCCCTGTAATAAACAGTGCTTTACCTAATAGCTGACATCTTTCTCTTCCTGTCATACAGTGTTCATTCAGGGAAGGATGAAATCCTGGACAGAGCATGCAGCAAACATGCAGCAAAGCACTCTGACAGCAATTATTTTTGGTAAGTGATGTACATCTGGAGTATATACACATCAATTCAGTCCCAACAAAGAAATAGCCTCAACCAAAAGCTGCTCACTCATGCATTCTCCTAGGCCAATCCAGAGACTCTGTAGCAATCACAGGCGCTTTTCCATATGACACCTACAGCTACATGACACTGCTCATCTATGCTGACTTGGGCACATACAGCATGACATTTATATCTCTTTCATCTCTTTCTCATCCCTGCTCTTATATTCCCAAAAAGCCCATATTCCTGACTGATCACAAAAACAGTGACAGAAAAATGATCTTTTGTGGTGTATCATAAAACAAAATACCTAATGTTCTAATAAAAATATATTAAAACCTACTTTTCCTTGCTGTTCTGTTAATAAAGTCTGCACACAATAAATGCATTTACCTACTTCAGCTCCAGTACAGTTGCTAAATTCATGCAGTAATGTGACTGTTCTGTCTTCCAGTTCCTCAGTGCATAACATGGACTTTTCAAAAGATCAAAGCAATTAAAAAAGAAATAAGTATATGAAACTAGCTTCAAAACTGTCTCAGTTCTCCTGCTGTTCCTGATGCTTTTGATGTGACTTCCCTACTTTCTTCTTTCTACATCTCTGTTCACAGAGTGAATAGCTATGGTCACACAAACAAAAGGTTTTTATACAGTTTAGGTAAGAGGAGAGCCTTTCTTTTGCACAAATTGTACACAGGTTTTTTAATCCCCACTGAGAATTATGTTTATATTAGATTATCAAAGAATAATCATGCCCACTCTACCTAGGCTCTGATTTAAGCTTTATTTCTGTTGCAAAAGAAGAATAATAAGTTAGAGCATCTAGCTGGGCTGGAACTGATAGCATTCACTGTCACAAACAGTATAGATTAGAGAAAATCCTTCCCTGTGATCCCTTTTTACTGTCAGCATGCAAACAGGCATTGAAGTCCACTAGCTATGTTCACTTCTGAACTGATGAAGATTTGTGGACCACATTCAAATTCAAACAGCTTGGTCACAGCAAACCAGCTCATTTTCCTATGAGATAAGATTATTTGGACCCAGGAGCTACAAACAGAAATACAGTTAGTCCATAGCTGAACAGTCTTCCAGAATTCATACACTGTTTCCTTGAACCTTTTGAAAAGTGAAGTAAATACATCAGATTTTACTTTTCCCCATACACTTTTGAAAGTCTGGGTGTCCATTACTGTGAAAATGCACAGTTGAGGATATTTTCAGTCTTCCAATATGTATAGGAACATGCTGATGGAGATTTTTTGACTTCATAGAGCCATCTTTTTCACTGAACTCAGGAAACTGACCAGGGATCATTCTATGTGCTCAGAAACATACACTTCTCAGCCAGCATACTTTAGAATCTCTATCAGTATTAATATCTCTTCCCTGCAATCCAACAAATTACTTCCCATTTTAAAATACCAATTAGATTTCTAAAACAGTATAATTCTAGATCTGTTTAATTCTCCCTGTTTAATTCACAATAGAGTTTTGAAGCTACACAGAATTCTCATAAAATATGTCTAGACACATTACAATACATACATACTCAAAGAATATGTAATATTTATTCTATCAGGTATAGAATAAATAAAATAAAATCTATCAGGTACAGAATTTTCTTGGTATTTCTTTTCAAGAATGCTTCAGTCTGGCTAACAATCAGTTATCATGCCAGTTTGATTAGCCACTACCAGGATTCTGGCATCATTTCACCAATGAGCTCAGTGAAATATCAGCTTCACCACAGGAAAAGATGCCTTCATTTATACTTCCTGTCTAAGGAGTACAGTGTCCAAATGAGTTGGATTATCCCCTTGATGAGGGGATAGCACCCACCCTCAGCAAGTATGTCAGTGATATGAAGCTGGGAAGAATGTCTGACACTCCAGAAGGGTGTGCTGCTATTCAGTAATCAGTACAGGTTGGGACACAACCTCCTGGAGAGGAGCTCTACAGAGAAGGACCTGGGTGTCCTGGTGGATGACAGGTTGGCTATGAGCCAGCAGTGTACCCTGGTGGTCAAGAAGACCAATGGGATCCTGGGGTGCATTAAAAAGAACGTGGTCAGCAGGCCAAGGGAGGTGATCCTTCCCCTCTACTCTGCCCTGGTGAGATCTCATCTGAAGTATTGTGTCCAGTTCTGGGATCCCCAGTACAAAAAAAGACAAGGATCTCCTGGAAAGAAACCAGTGGAGGGTTACAAAGATGATAAAGAGTGTGGAGCATCCCCCATATGAGGAAAGGCTGGGTGATCTTGGTCTGTTCCGCCTTGAAAAGAGAAGACTGAGAGGTGATCTTATTAACGTCTATAAATATATCAAGTGTGAGAGTCAAAGGGACAAGGCCAACCTCTTTTCAGCAGTCTGTGGGGACAGGACAAGGGGAAAAGGACATAAACCTGAGTTCTGCACCAAAATGTGCATGGGAATTTCTTCCCAGTAAGGGTGACAGAGCACTGGAACAGGTTGCCCAGGGAAGTTGTGGATTCTCCTTCTCTAGAGGTATTAAAGACCTACCTGGACTGGATGATCTTGTAGGACTTTTCCAACCTTGGTGATTCCATAACCCCTGCCCGTGCAGCCAGCTGTAGGGAGCCTGCTGCACAGGCAGGTTGGACTCAATGATCTCTAGGCGTTCTTTCCAACCCCTATAATTCTGTGATTATGTGCACAGTCAGCTAAATTTACTTTCCCAAATACTGTGCATCATTCTCTGTGCAGCAAAGGACAATTTTTTTGCTGCCTATAAGGCCAGGTTATGCCAAATCCAGAATGGTACTGAAATGCCCTTGTCTGCCAAGTATATTATGCAGATGTGGATGCAGAGTGGAAGAAATCTTTCTACCTTTGTGGATCTAAGCCCTAAATACTTGATTATCTACTACATAAATGATGATCCTGTTGTGGAGTTGTTGCAATGAATCTCCCTGTCTGACCCCATCTATCCCTCAGCATGCAGAGGACAAACAGGATTCATTTTTCCCCTCAGAAAGGATCATAAGGTGGTGGGTGGTTCTGACCATTCTCTCTCTTCAACTATCTCAGAACAAAGCATGGTATTGCAACTGATATCAGCTATATGCTTGCTAATGTTAGCCATACGCCATGAAAATAAATGGCAAATGGCTGAAGCTTATGTGGCCTATTTGGCACCACATGCTCACAGTGTTTTTGATCACACAGTCTGCTTCTGAAGACATCATAACCTGACTTCGCAAAACACAGTAGCTATTGAGTATGTTGTGAATAACACGGCTCTTGACTTGAAACTGGGATGTCATAGAAAGAACATATGGTCAAAGCATCTTCTACAATCCAATTCCTTCAGACTTGTCTCCATAGCTTGTATTGAGTGGAATTATTACAGTGGGAGCCTACTAAATACACCTTTTCTGTGGAAAGGTCTGTTTTGAGGTACTTGGCCAGTTCAGGCCACAAAGAGTGATCCACTGATACTTAGAACACAAGACACATAAAATTAAGAGTATAAGTTACCACAGATGAAGAACATGACTTTTACAGATTTGAGTTGGCTGTGGATTAGCCAAAAATTTAATAGAAGAAATAGCTGACAGTTCACATTCAGTCTTTGAATCGTGCTGTTAAAACAAATAAAAATAAGATATTGACAAATGCCTTGAAGAAACAAAAGCATTTAAGATGCCTCTTCTTAATAAACAAAGCCTGATAACTTTATAAGATAAAGAGGCAACACAGCCATGCTCAGCTATATAAAGTGTTTCTTATCAGTACAGCAAACTGTAAACAACTGACAGGTCACCCCAAGAAAGAAAGAGGAAAAACATTTGTATGCAGTCCACAAAGCTGCAGTACAGCAGAGACAAAAGTTCAGACCTGCTGATATGGAGGCTAAATGACTAAACACACTGAACATTCCAGTTTTGCAAGACTAAATAGGAAATGAAAGACAATTAAGAACAGTACTTGGAAAGACAGGAACATGAAAGGGGGATGAGATGATTCTTTCCTTTTCAACCCTAATATCAGTACCTGATGATAAACAGAACTTTCCTTATCTTGTAGACTTTGAGAAAAAGAAGCAGTGCTTGCTTTGCAGGTTAATAACTAAGATGCCAGAATATTTTCAAATTAAATAGTAGTCTTTACTTAGAAGATTGTTAAAATATCACAACAAAGTTTGTTTTAAACTTTTATATTTTTATATTAGTCTAATTATATTTTGATGTTTATATAAATTTATATTGTCAATGATAAGCCACATAAATAAAAAGCAAAACGTCAGAAGTAATCTTCCAATTAAACTCTTATGTTCCACCTCCATGGTATTGAAAGTATTTATGTGCTTGCCAGTAGCAGTGGACCACCAGAGGGAGCCTGCACAACTTCAAAAACTGAAGAAAGATGATAAAATTGACAGAGGAAAAAAATGACTTATTTATACGGGAACTAAAGAGGATAAGTGAAGTCTTTATCAGATATCACAGAAACATTTCACATAGAAACCAGGTTTAACGTGTCATTAGCTTGATGGTTCAGTGTAGAAAAGATAAGAAAATATTTGAAGAGAAAGAAGACATTGGACAATTTTGGTGTTAAAATAAGAGAAAGTGGACAGTAAACAGCCAACTAATTAAGCTTCATATAAAAATAAAGTAGAAAAAAATTTATAACTTCAATTCCATTTTCCTGATTCTGTTCTGATGTGGAGCCTAATCTGCCTAGAGCACATTTCAGAAGAGAAATTCTCTCATTTTTGCAAAAATATGGACAATATTGTTAAAATTAATAAGAAATAAAGCAACAGATCTTCTGTACTTCTCCAAATATTTGATAAGCTTCAACAAACATCTTTATGTACAACAAATAATATACTGCTAGTGATTCTAAAAATAAGAGAATTGAACGTGTCTTAAGAACAAATCTGCAGCTTTCACCATGCAGTCATTAGATATGCTTCTCTGAAAATGACCACTGTGCTTTCTGATACCCTATTTTCATGGAAACATCATTCTAAATATAAACAGTGATTCCTTCTTCAACACAACTGTAAAATGACAAGGTGATTTTTAATGAAGTTGTAAGATCTACTCCTTCAGAAGAAATCAGAAGTTTCCTCCGTTGATTTTATTGAAAAAAGATCAACACAATATCTCTCTACTAATACTGATGCTGCTGTGATGGCTGTGTATTTTCCTACAAAACCTGGAAATTAAGAGGATTGAGGGGAAAAGTGGGGACTAGAGATGAAGGATGGAGGGAAAGAGAAGGAAATGGCAGAGGGATTGAGGAGCTCTAGGTACCAGAAACTAAGTGCAATGGTGAAAAAGGAAACAAAATGAACGATGTGTATGTGAGATATCTGCACCTTGAATTCAACAACTGTGCAACTTCTGCCAGTGAAATAATTATTTGCTTCTGACAGCTTATTAGATAGGCCTGCTGGCATCTTCGGTTATAACATAAGAGCCAGTATGGTTATGCTTTCTGACTACAATAGATGCAACAGGAACATGCAGCTACATAGTGTTTCCCTCCTTGTAAAGGGGACAATTAAGCCCATCAGAGACCAATTGCCAGACTGATTTCTGCTCAATTCAATAAACATCCATACCTGCAACAGCCATCAAAAGATGTTTATCCAGAGCCCAACAATTAATAGGGATGGAAGTACTGGGGCACCCTGAAGTCAACTTGGTTTACTTACACCTTTGACTCCAGCTACTGGTAGGCTACCATAAAATTGTCCTTGCTTGCACTATTTTGGTAGGTGCTCACATCCTTTACATATATTTCCCACTGTCATTCTACACTATAAATGTCACATAATTGGAAAAATTGCCACAGGTTATGAGAAATTGAAAGGTTTAGTTTCTCATTTCTACACTTTTGAAGAAGTAGCCAGTATGAATGGGCTAGTTTGCCATTTAGGAGTTTCAATCTGTTAGGATACTACAATTTCAAGCATCTATCTTCCTTTTCTCACCACCTACAACAGCAGAGATTGGCAAAAGGAGCAGTACAGAGAGATAAGAAACTTCTATTAAAAAAATGCCCTATATTCCTTCATCCTACCTACAGGACATCCGCAGTGCAGTAACTGGAGCAGCCTCAGTTTAATTGCTTCTGCAACTTATCCAAATTGCTATGTTACTAGAAAATCTCATAGTATTTGATATTTCTTCCTATGATTCAGGTACTGCAGCCAGTATATTGCATGAAAATTTTAGTTTTCACTTCTGAATAAACTGAAGTTTCCAGATGATGTAGTTCTGACTTCTGTCTAAAAACACTGAATATTAGAAATCAATTAGAAAGCATCGAAGAGTTCTCGTACACCTTACATCTCATGTGATTCTTTGGGGCAACACGCTGTAGTTTTCTCTCTGCCTGTTTGGTTTTCTGATGATTTTCCGGTTTCACTGTCAGAGGTGGTGATGCAAGGCTGATACAGACATCCTCTTGGACCAAGTTTCACCCAAAGCAGCGCTGGCTTTGGAGCCTCAGAGAGGTGACGTTATATTGAGAAGTTCTTAGACTTTCTCCTTCTAACTGTTCTGATGGTTATTTCAAGTAGGCCAAATGGAGGAAAAGCACTCAAAAACTTTACAGAAAATCAAAGAATGCAGGCAGGGACTTGACGCTGAGCATTTTGGTTGGTACATAAGAAGATTTTACATTATTTAGATGAAATGAGAGACTTGATCCAGAGATGAATGTACCACACATTCCTCTTTCCTAATCCCAGTAATAACAGTACTCAGATAGCCATGATGATGAAAGGAGGTATTGTAAAGGTATTGTAAATCACCAAGTACAAGCCCATGTATTTGCAACCTGGCATCATGGACACTTTGAAGTGAGGAATTCGTATCTCTCCATCCAGATTACATTTATTGTATGTTACAGGATCTTTTGCTCTTTGTCCTGTGCTAAACAAGACACTGAAATGTTGTCTCATAATATTCTACCTATCGTACAATTCAGATTAGGATCTGCACCCACCTAACTTAAATAAATAGCAACACTTTTCAAGTAGGAAAATAAAAGCAAGAAGCTAATCGAAAAGCTTGTTGGTTTGGAGTTTCAATTTAGTATTCTTTGGCATCTGCACTGTTTGAATGATCAGATTATGTCCTGAGGCCTGCAGCAGTTCCACATTACCTACTGCCCTGGTAGTTCCAAACTCAGATTGGAGTTTCTAACACCACAAATGAGGTAAAACCTTTTCACCACTTGTGGCCTAAATAGTTCAGTGAACTGCTATGCTTTAATATCAAACTGCATTTGCATGTATTTTTGGTGTTTACATAAGAATGTCCAAATGAGGTGCAATGCTTTCTTGACAGGAGCATCTGCTGGGTTCCATCACAGTATACCGATAATGGGAAGAGGCCTACTGTATTTAGAAAAATACAGAAGGTTTTCCTACAGTTTAATTGGCAATGAAAGCAGAGAGAACACGGTCTACTCTGAATAAGGAGGTAACTCAGCAAAGGAGATGTGCTTCATAAAGGTATCACTTTCCTTTCCAAATATAAAGCGGCAGCTTTGGTTGTGGGAAGGAGTGCTATGTCTACTCAAAAATGTGGGCAATATTTATAGCCTTCCTGCATTTTCATTTTTAGATCTCTACTTAAACAATCGTCTATCACGTACATAATTCTAACTGCTTAACCCAAAACTATTTTCTTCTTCAATTTGTAGAGAATAAACAGGAGAAAAGCATACAACAAGCACGTGTAACAAAATACTGTGTGCAGTATCCATACTTATACATACATTTATGTACTTCTACATTTACCAGGACTAAATAATATCCACACCCCCTTAGAAGAGGTCAAAAAAAAAAATTCAACCAAACCAAGTAAAAAAGTACTGTAATGTATTTCTAACCTGAGGTGTCTCAATCACAGGTAATCAAACACGGGGAAGGAAAACATTTCATTACAAGGCTCTGAAATACATTCAAGTTTTTACCTAAATATGTGAGGCCTGGATAAGAAGTACATAGTATATGAGGTGTGACAAGGGTTTAGTTTACATGAAATGTACTGAATTATTAACAAACAGCACAACAATTAAAGCATAACAAACAACTGCCATGACATCCACTATCCAACAAATATTATTCCTTCTACACAACTGCCTCAGAAACATTTTAAGGGATTGTGTATATATATAGATGTATGTATTTGAAGTGTTTATACACGCATGTATATATATTTTATATTTTTACATATAATTTTACATCTTTTCACATCAAAAGCTAGCTACATAGTCTAAAAGACTGATCCAATATCCATATGGCCAATATGATGAGAATCTTTCCACTGCTTTCAGTGGACTTGGTTAACTATATTGGCTTCAAAATGAGAGGAAAAAAATAATAAAAACTAAAATATTCCAGAAAGAATAGCTTTCTGGAACACAGTACACCACTGCTTTGGGGTGTTGTTCTTCATAGATTCATAGATGCATTAGGTTGGAAAGGACCTACAAGATCATCTAGTCCAACCATCCTCCTATCACCATCCCTACCCACTAAACTACTAAATCAAATCCCTTAGCACCTCATCTAAACGCTTCTTGAACAGCGCTAGGGATGGTGCCTCAACCACCTCCCTAGGCAGGCCATTCCAGTGCCTGACCACTCTTTCAGAGAAAAAGTTTCTCCTCAAATCTAATCTAAATCTTCCTTGGCGCAACTTGTGGCCATTCCCTCTCGTCCTGTCACTAGTNTTCTACCTATCGTACAATTCAGATTAGGATCTGCACCCACCTAACTTAAATAAATAGCAACACTTTTCAAGTAGGAAAATAAAAGCAAGAAGCTAATCGAAAAGCTTGTTGGTTTGGAGTTTCAATTTAGTATTCTTTGGCATCTGCACTGTTTGAATGATCAGATTATGTCCTGAGGCCTGCAGCAGTTCCACATTACCTACTGCCCTGGTAGTTCCAAACTCAGATTGGAGTTTCTAACACCACAAATGAGGTAAAACCTTTTCACCACTTGTGGCCTAAATAGTTCAGTGAACTGCTATGCTTTAATATCAAACTGCATTTGCATGTATTTTTGGTGTTTACATAAGAATGTCCAAATGAGGTGCAATGCTTTCTTGACAGGAGCATCTGCTGGGTTCCATCACAGTATACCGATAATGGGAAGAGGCCTACTGTATTTAGAAAAATACAGAAGGTTTTCCTACAGTTTAATTGGCAATGAAAGCAGAGAGAACACGGTCTACTCTGAATAAGGAGGTAACTCAGCAAAGGAGATGTGCTTCATAAAGGTATCACTTTCCTTTCCAAATATAAAGCGGCAGCTTTGGTTGTGGGAAGGAGTGCTATGTCTACTCAAAAATGTGGGCAATATTTATAGCCTTCCTGCATTTTCATTTTTAGATCTCTACTTAAACAATCGTCTATCACGTACATAATTCTAACTGCTTAACCCAAAACTATTTTCTTCTTCAATTTGTAGAGAATAAACAGGAGAAAAGCATACAACAAGCACGTGTAACAAAATACTGTGTGCAGTATCCATACTTATACATACATTTATGTACTTCTACATTTACCAGGACTAAATAATATCCACACCCCCTTAGAAGAGGTCAAAAAAAAAATTCAACCAAACCAAGTAAAAAAGTACTGTAATGTATTTCTAACCTGAGGTGTCTCAATCACAGGTAATCAAACACGGGGAAGGAAAACATTTCATTACAAGGCTCTGAAATACATTCAAGTTTTTACCTAAATATGTGAGGCCTGGATAAGAAGTACATAGTATATGAGGTGTGACAAGGGTTTAGTTTACATGAAATGTACTGAATTATTAACAAACAGCACAACAATTAAAGCATAACAAACAACTGCCATGACATCCACTATCCAACAAATATTATTCCTTCTACACAACTGCCTCAGAAACATTTTAAGGGATTGTATATATATAGATGTATGTATTTGAAGTGTTTATACACGCATGTATATATATTTTATATTTTTACATATAATTTTACATCTTTTCACATCAAAAGCTAGCTACATAGTCTAAAAGACTGATCCAATATCCATATGGCCAATATGATGAGAATCTTTCCACTGCTTTCAGTGGACTTGGTTAACTATATTGGCTTCAAAATGAGAGGAAAAAAATAATAAAAACTAAAATATTCCAGAAAGAATAGCTTTCTGGAACACAGTACACCACTGCTTTGGGGTGTTGTTCTTCATAGATTCATAGATGCATTAGGTTGGAAAGGACCTACAAGATCATCTAGTCCAACCATCCTCCTATCACCATCCCTACCCACTAAACTACTAAATC
>VXAB01007559.1:223263-324322 GCA_013399175.1 Odontophorus gujanensis | reverse complement strand
TCCAGTGCCTGACCACTCTTTCAGAGAAAAAGTTTCTCCTCAAATCTAATCTAAATCTTCCTTGGCGCAACTTGTGGCCATTCCCTCTCGTCCTGTCACTAGTAATCTGGGAGAAGAGGCTGACCCCCTCCGCACCACAATCCCCCTTCAGGAAGTGGTAGAGTGCAATAAGGTCCCCTCTGAGCCTCCTTTTCTCCAGACTAAACAATCCCAGCTCCCTCAGCCGCTCCTCATAAGACTTGTGCTCCAGACCCCTCACCAGTTTTGTTGCCCTTCTCTGAACACGCTCCAGGGCCTCAATGTCTTTCTTGTAGTGAGGGGCCCAAAACTGAACACAGTACTCGAGGTGCGGCCGCACCAGAGCTGAGTACAGGGGGATGATCACCTCCCTGCTCCTGCTGGCTACACTATTTCTAATACAGGCCAGGATGCCGTTGGCCTTCTTGGCCACCTGGGCACACTGCCGGCTCATGTTAAGCCGAGCATCAACCAACACCCCCAGGTCCTTTTCCTCTATGCAGTCTTCAAGCCACTCTGCCCCAAGCCTATAGCATTGCATGGGGTTATTGTGGCCAAAGTGCAGGACCCGGCACTTGGCCTTATTGAACCTCATCCCATTGATCTCAGCCCAGCTATTCAGCCTATCCAAATCCCTCTGAAGGGCCTCCCTACCCTCAGGCAGATCAACACATCCTCCCAGCTTGGTGTCATCTGCAAACTTACTGAGGGTACACTCAATCCCCTCATCTAGGTCATCAATAAAGATATTAAACAAGATGGGCCCCAATACCGACCCCTGGGGGACACCACTCGTAACGGGACGCCAGCTGGACTTAACTCCATTAACCACTACCCGCTGGGCACGGCCCTCTAGCCAGATCCCCACCCAGAGGAGAGTGAACCTGTCCACACCACGGGCTGCCAGTTTCCCCAGGAGAATACTGTGGGAGACTGTGTCAAAGGCCTTGCTGAAGTCCAGGTAGACTACATCAACAGCCTTTCCCTCATCTACCAGTCTGGTCACCCAGTCATAGAAGGAGATGAGGTTGGACAAGCACGACCTGCCCTTTGTGAACCCATGCTGACTGGGTCTGATCCCCTGGTTGCCGTGCACGTGCCGTGTGATCTCCCTCAAGATCATCTGCTCCATACCTTTCCCGGACACTGAGGTCAGGCTGACAGGCCTGTAGTTCCCCGGATCTTCCTTACGGCCTTTCTTGTAGATGGGCTAAATCTTTCAGAGCTAAATCTTTCATTTCTATCTGTTTTCATTGAATTCTAGGATATAGACATTGCACCATCACTTTTACCCAGGCTGTCTGTCTCATCAGTCATTGTTCTTTTTCTTAAGGCAGTCCTAACCATAACCAGATACCAAATGGCTCTTCTGTATCGTAATTTTAATTTTGATGAAAAAAACTTGGCACTATTCTTGAAGATTTCAGATATCGTATGCAGTTGCTGCACATTATGCCTCATCTTCCACGCTGTATACAATGTATTGGGCAAAAAGGCTTGGAGGAGCGTTTGCTTCCTGCACTGTGTCACTGCCTCCACTTTTCAGCTTTTACTGCATTAGTTGCTTGGTGTTCAATAATCCCTGTGAGCAACAATGCTGGAATTCCACATCTGAGCCACCTTCACGCAGCCCACACACCACTCAGTGCCCTGCTGCCACAATAGTTGTTTCCAAAAATCTGCTTTGAAACAGTATATGCAAAAGGCAAGCCCCAAAGAACTGCAGTGCACTAACAAAACCCAAGACAATTTATTCCAGGGTGTAGGAGCACGACAGGAGAGCCACCTTTGCCTGAATCCTTAAATTTCATATCTGCAGCCTTATGGGATACTAAAGTACATGAGTGAGAAACACATATCCGTTGCTCTTAAAGCACTGATGTGCCTTCCTGTAAACTGGTAAAGGAGAAAAGTTGCTTTCAATTCTGCCCTGAAGCAAAGGGAAGCAGGAAAGTAAGGGACTGTAATTTTGAATTAGACCTTCACTGTGTCCAGGTCAGAGCACTGTCCCTGATTGTTCAAAATAAAGGTGAAGGATAGGTGCTACCATCTATACCTGAGGTCTCATCCTAACCTCAATATCACAGATTCAATCTCACCGCCAAAGTTTTTACTTATAAGTACAGTAACTTCAGACATGTTCCCAGAAATCTTCAGATCAGCATAATTTTTTACTTTTACGCTATTCTGTTCAGCCTGACAATGCTTGAGAAGTACTTCATGAAAGTCACTTCCTGTGACCTGTCACTCATTGGAGTATGTCTGACTCACTGTGCCACACGCGTTACACAAAGGGTAAAAGGAGAACAGCATCTGGGTATGTGGGCTTCCCAGAGCATGGAAATAGAAAAGGGTCGGTGTTTTTCTTTCCTCTGCAATACCACACACTTTTTCACCTTGGCATACACAGCCCATACAATGCCGTCTTTCCTAAGCAGTTCATACACTCATGCCTGCAGTCAGCCCACCACACTGGGCTAGTAGGCCACGACCTAGCAGTTCATGAGGGAAGTAGGGGTAGGAGGCAGCAGGAGAGGAGGGAATGTGAAAGGAAAGGGAGACATGAGGGATGGAGACAACTATCACAGTGAGACAGGACCTGGAAATCCTGATGTTTTTGCCTAGTTCCCAACAGCTGCAAAGTAGCCAAATCTGCAGACACGTTGCAGGTCAAAATTAAAAGGCCACTGGTGGAGCATTACAGGAAGACTACACCACTCTGAGCTGGCTACATGGACAGACACTCTCCAGTCATCAGTAGGAACCCCAGCAGCACCTGGTGCATCAGCTCTTTCTCTAGGGTAAACAAAGATAGTCAAGCTGTAAATCCCAGCAGCTCTCCCACCACACAGAGAATTCCACCTCCCACCCCTACTCTTCCATTTTTATTTACACTGCAAGGAGATGCAAGGGATTATTCAGCAGAAAATAACTCATTTAAAAAGTCACTTAAGGGCTGTTTGGCATGTGAATTCCAATTTGTGTATAAGATGCTTGCATATAACGAGGAGCTCAGGAAGGAAGCTACTTCCGGGAGTAGAATAGGAAAAGAAGTTGTTTGCCTGTATCATCAGTGCATGGTACCTACTTCACCATCTCATGTCTAAAAGAAAATAAACAGATGTTATTCTCACTTCCTTGGGCAAAATCCTGAAGGCCATCAAGGTGTGCTGTGCCCATAGACTTGCTTATGAGCTGTACTAGAAGATAACGTTTTCTTTTTTTTTTTTTCAATTGATGTTTGGAAACCTTCATCCCTAATTTCAGCTATCATTGCAGAAAGATTTTTTTCCCCACTCTCACTATGTTGAGCTAAAAACCTTTGCATTTACATTAAATTTGGGTCATTTCAGAGTATCTGAAATCCCTTACAGAAAATGTTTTAAAAAATGTAAATTTTTCATTCACAAGAAATAACAATTGAATCTGCCAGCAGTCACTGAATCTTCTCTCATTCATTTTTATTTTAGCTTATTAGGTGCACACTTCAGAGCGTTAAGTACTGCTGTAATATTTACTCTGGGGTCTTCAGAAATTTTGCTTAAGAAAGCTGTGGTAAGATCTGGGGTGTGAAACTAACACATCTGTAAAGGTTTTGAAGGATGCCTATTTTTTAAAGAACAATTTCTCTTTTTTCCAATATAAGAGTTATAAGATGTGTGAAGCTCTTTTTTTGTTTTTGTAGCTTGCATTTATGTGTACTTGCATTATGTTTCTCCTGCACAGTATTCAAACTTCTCCTGCATAATGGCCCTACCATGAACAATGCTGCCAGCAAAAATGAAAAACTGCAAAAACATACAGAGCTGTAGAAGCTATCGCTGATTCATACAACACAAACACACAACCATCTGTAGGTCTTCACGTAAAACAAGTTTTAAAAATGTTTGTTATGCAGAATTGGGCAAACATATTCCAGTAGCTGTTAAGTTTGTGGTTGTAGGTATGTGCTGGATATCTGCATTGAATTTTGCTTTACACAATGAATGTGAGACAATTTGTCAGTTGTAGCACACTCTCTCCAGGTTACAAGCAACCCCATAAATAACAGACAACCCCTGAGCACATTCTTTAACATGATTCTATAATTACTAACCAAAATCTCAGCCATCTAGGACAGACACTTTCCATTTTAACACAAAAGGAATTGCCACTGACTGTGGCAGTATGCCTTGTTATGTATCTGATTTAACTTCAGAAGCTCAGCTATTAAGAATATCAGACAATTTTTACTGTGTTCATCATTTACCCTCTAAACTTCCAAGCGAAAAAGAATTTAACAGGCAACCACAGCACCCAACGAACAACATTAAAGCCTAACATAAACAGAGTGGCAAGAGGGAGAGGGGGAAGAGAGAGAGAGCATACTCCTAGAGCACACTGCACTGTGTGGGAAATTACATAATCTGGACAAAGCATGATACAAGCATTTTTTCCTGAAAGAAAAAAGGAAAAAAGTATATAATCAGCTTCATCTTTATTCACACCTCCTCCTCATAAAGCAAAAAACCTTCTGTCCACCGCAGTAAAAGTGGACATTTCATGTACTACCCATAACTGTTAGAAAAAAGGTAATATTTTACTGCATTCTGCCTGGGTTACATAGCCAGCCACTACAATATGTTCTCCAGTGGCCTAGATATCAGGGTGTAACTAGGGTGCAGAAGATCTTTCATTTTTAATTAATAATACATAGCCTTTCAGATTCTGCACTATCTATAATTTATGTATCAGCATCTCAAAAGCAGTCATTCATACATTATATATTCAGACACAATCTCTTGCTTTTATTTTCCAATAGAAAGTATATTAAGATGTTATTACATACCCTACAAAATGGATCAGTGCTACCCAGAGCTTCACAGCTACCAGAAATGTCGGGTTCCACTGCATTCTGTCTGCTAAAAGAGACTGAATGTGCAAAACCATTACCGACTGAGCACCATTCTCTAGCTTTTAAAAATGAGCAGATCATTTCACAGACGCATACAACTTCACCCATAATGTGAGGAAAAAAAACACTTTTAAAAAGAGAACAATGATTTAACAATAAGGATTTGCCAAATCTTACTTAAATGAAACCATTCATGTTAATATATCAAAAGATTCTTACAAAATAGAGGAAGAAAAAAGCAATTTTTCAAATCCAAGTTTAAGCAAAGCTATTACTTATAAAGTGTTTAATATTAACAGTCACTCATCATGTTGTCCTATTTTCAAAGCATCGCCTACATACTGGAGCTTGAAAAAGTAAAAATAAAGAATGCATACTGTGTATGCTGAACAAGCAACTCTTAGCAGCTGCTTTCAGTGCTGTATTTTCTTCTGTTTAGCAAGCCACAAAGTCTAAAACAGTAACACCAGGTTACAGGAACAAGAGAAGCCTCAGTTTCCATTATGCCACAAAGTGTAAAAGTATGCAGACAAGATTCCAGCAGGATGAAATGAGGCCTTTCACCTGCCATGGTTGCTGGGAGATGATTTCAGGGTGACAGGGAGTCTCAGCCACCCGCCACAGCCTAAACTTGCTCATGCAAGGGAAACATGTCACATCTTTCACACTTTCCTGCAGCCAAACTTCACGCAGCACAGAACTCACCCAAGTGCGTTATTTCAGACCTGCACCTCTCCTGTGATCTGTGCACCTAGAAGACTGAATTTTTAGTTTGTTTGGGTTTTTTTCCAAAGTACTGAGGTAATCCAGATACAACAGATACAAGGAATATTTTTCCACCTCAGATAAGCAAGGAGACTGTGAATATTAAATATCTGTGATACATCTGGATGTATGATTTGTATACCGTAAGACAGTGAAGTAGATGGCAGCTCAATGAATTGCTTCATAATCACTTGTGCCTTGATTTAATAAAAATATAGAATATTACAACATGTGACTTAGCAGGCGGTTACTTGAACTCTGAAATACAGCCATCCAAATCCACCTCCGAGTTTTTAAATACAATTCCTTAATCTTTCAAACCATCCTCTATGGAGAGGAAACAAGTTCTAATTATTTTTCTCTCTCCCGCTAAACTTTTGTTTCTGTGCCATACATTTGCACCAGTAGATATTTTAACTAATCTCATAGATTTTTCTTCACAGGGGTCCAATGTCAGACCTTTGCAAGATAGCCAGTGCTACAAAGTCATCTTTCTTTGAAATGAGTGAAAAAGACACTGGGCAAGTGGAACAAAAAACAATTTTGTCACACTTCCCAGCCATTCTAACAAAAGCTCTGCAAATACCATAGGCTGAGACAAACATGAAAGAGAAACATCTCTGCAAATAGTTACCTGCAAATGGCAATGCAGTGTGTGCCTAAACTACTTCTCCAAAAGGAACCATTAGAGTTTCTCATTAGTTGAAAAGTAGAATAGTAGAAAAAGTAGCAAATAAGAGTTTTTTGCTAAAATTACAGTCTAAGTTCATGTGGTCTATTTCTTCTGTTTCAACAGGAGCGAGCTACTCACTGTTGAAGCATTTTGCACAACCAAATTTAAAAGTACAACTCCAATTAAACAGTTAATGAGATCATTCCACTGAAATGCTCTTTATAATTCATTGGCCACCCGACAAGTCGTCTTTGAAAACTGTGTCGTGAACTAAGTGCTTAAACTCCATCCCACTAGAAAATATTCCCTGACAGATATGTTACTGGTTACTTCTCACTGCTTGAGTTATATATGAAAGAGTGCTCTTATTTGGAGAGTAATGACCATAATCTGTACTAGATTAATTCTATAGTCAAATGTATGCTCATGACTAAATTAACAGGAAAAGGCTGTAAATAAACATTACTTTAACAAACCATTACAGTACAATAATTATGCTCTGAATAACTACAAATGGTACTCAACAAATCAAACCTCGAAACTGCATCAGGTTACATGGCTACTGAGAGGGAAATCATATCACAGCCTCCCAAGACTATTCGAGCAATGAGAAGTAAGCACTGGTTGTTTGATTATAGACTGTGTATTGCTTTCACGCTAGTTTCATTACAACTCTGGATATCTCTTGTTACAACCCCAAACATTAAGGTAAGCAACTTCATTAGTTCTAAACCTTCATACATTGCTACAGTCCTACAAAGTTGTCTTAAATATGCCTTCCCTTTTTTCTGTCTTTCAAGGATGCAAGTAAACCATCCCCCTCCTTTATCTTTCAGAACATTTTTAATAACTGTTTCATAAAAAGGACCTAAGCACTGTTTCTGTGCATTTCAAGAAGTATGAACCACCAGTTCATCTAAGACCAGAATTTTCTTACAATCCAGCAGCCACTCCATTGTCCATTTAATGGGATTTGAGTTGAAATCCATTTTATTTTCCTCAGAACATCCTGTTGAGTGCTGCATCAAATCATTGATTAGCAGCATAATTCTTTAAGACAGATTTTCAAATAAAGGCATAAAACAACCATGATGGCAGGCAGTAAAAATTCATGTTTACCAGCAAGCACCAAAAGACACGGATGGAAGACATCATGTATTATCTTTACAAGTATATGAAAGTAGCCTGCTGGATAGCATTACATTGCAGTGTTGACTTTCTTACGTTATAAATTGTATTTGCAATCATTTCTAATCATAATGTGATTAATCCAGTTTGTTACAAATGAAGAGACAATTGTCATGAACTCATTCTTAAAACTTTAACCTGCACATGCATGCTAACAGCTGAATCACCATAATAAAATTATATTCCACAGAAAAGAAAAAATACTTCAAAAACGTTTGGTTTTGCTCTCAGCTGAAAAAAGAAAACCTCTTAACAGATTTACCTATGTAAGCGTTATAATGGATCTGAAGATTCCTCAAAATTATATAAAACTCTGAGACCATCAAAAAAGTTATGGGAGGAAACAGGCTTTCTAAATACAATGAGATTAAAGATCATTACTAATCAACCTTATGATATGTTGGCAGTGCTTTTACGTTTCAGGCCACCTAATTCATATTCACTTATATTTCATCTCTGTCAGTAAGCAATTTAATCAGAATGGTACAAGTGGAAGCAACTACTCAATTTGTCTCATTGACTTGACTCTTCCTTAACTGACAGTTACTGTGTACAACAGCATTTTGTTTTGGACTCGCACATTCTCTTTTAGATCTACTTTAACATTTTAGCAAGTGTGAACTTCAGTAACAAAATGATGTTCCCAAACACTGTTTTCCTGCTTCCTTGAACCCTATCATAATCTTGATGAACATTTTCCTAATTCTTCAATTTCTCAACATAATATTCAAGCATTTCTTCAAAATAAATCACGCACTTAGTATCTTCTTTCTCTACTAAAGATGAACTTGACACTGAAATTTAGTATTTGCGTGCATAAGTGAATACACCAACATGACAACAGTAGGAATCTATAACACTCCACATGTACACATACTCCTGATAAGATGTGGAAAAAAACTCACGTTATCTGAAATGCAATACTCCCAGCTGCTTATATGAGCAATTAAAGAGCAATGCTATCTGCACTGTAGTATACTACAATGATACTATCAGTAGAATTCACAATGAAAACTGCAAGTAAAAGCAAGTGTTAACAATGAAGCGTTCGTTAACAATGAAGCACGAATATATCTTCCAAGAGCACTTCAAACTCCATAACAGATGAAAAGTTGCTTAAACCTTAGCAGATTTATAGGAAACAAACATGGAATATATGCAGTAAGCTGTTCTGGCAATACACTGAGCATTAATTATACTCCAACAAGAAGCCACTATTCCAAAAATAGCTGCATATTCACAAAGAGAAAAATCTAAACAGTATTAGCAAGAAATTAGTTTTAAGAAGATCAGTGAGTAACTAAAGCTAAAAATATTGCAAAAATATAATTATCCCAAGATCAGTGTTCCAACTCTGGGATGTTCTGAGGTAAGCTTATGCTTGAAGCAAATTTAATGAAATCAAAGCTCAACAGTTATACTGAGAACACTCGGACAACCTGAGCACAACACTGACATCATTCCAGAGCTGTGTTTTTCATGTTGCAGCATGGATGCATTTGTTTACCCTCCAATATAGCTCTGCTTTATGATGAGTGAAGATTTACTTAGTAATTTAACTACATTTTCCTTGCTTAGAAATAGTGAGCATCCTTACACCTCTAGTGTGATTAGTGTGATCTAATAGTTCACAACTTTGCCCATAGCAGGGGGAATAGAACTAGATGATCTTTAAGGTCCCTCCAACCTAATGCATTCCATGATTACCTACATCACCCTACACCTAGAATCATTCTTCCCTTTTAACCCCCCTCCATGAGAAAACACCACTTACGCATATGTAACACTGTAACACAATGGAAAATAATCGCAAAGTAGCAAAGACCCAGGCCGGAGCAAGTGAGGATGTGCTCAAGCAGGTTAGCCACAGAGACAAAAGGAAAGAAAATCTGCTTACCCTTGAAAGATCTCAGGTATGCAGCAACCCCCAACAACATACACACACCTCCACTCCCAACCCTGCAATGAGGTCTGGGAAGGGGTGGATCCTGGCTCCACCTATTCTGGTCACTCAGGTGCACCGCATGCACCTGAGCTCCCCTGGGTTGGCCTCGCCTCCCCACCAGGTGCTCAATCACTGGTTCAAGCTGAGACTGCATTTCTGCTATACCCATATCATTGCAAACATTGGTATATGCAGTATGTATTCACAATGTTCCAGCAAGACCTGCATGTGGAACAGGGCCTCGTTCTTTCGGACCTGGTTGAAGGCATGTTCTTCTACAGTTAATAGAATCCTGCCAGTTGTCTTGTATAAAATCTCAGTAAAGCAAGTCCTCCCTTTTAGGACTTACTTAGGGCTTACTATCTCTCAACTTGCAAGTAGTGTTACTATCACAATTCTTTCAGCCTAACACCCAGGAATCATAGAATCATAGAGGTTGGAAGGGACCTCAAGAGATCATAGAGTCCAACTCCCCTGCCAAAGCAGGTTCCCTACACCAGGTCACACAGGTAGGCGTCCAGGCGGGTCTTGAATATCTCCTGAGAAGAAGATTCCACAGCTCCCCTGGGTAGCCTGTGCCAGTGCTCCATCACCCTCACCGTAAAGAAGTTCTTGAGCAGAACTGTCTTAAACGGGAAAAACTCTTCATTTTATTTTCATTTTAATTTAACATCAGAATCCCAAGTTATGCTTCAGTTATTTTTATTTTAAATTATATTCACAGTAAATAATTTTTATTTTCTTTTATGAAGACTTCTTTCCAGTGATCATCATCACAGCTCACATTGCTAAAATATTTCAATGACATCCAATTGCATAATCTAACCCATCTTTTAAGAACATCAAGCATGAATGCTTTGGCAAAACAATCAGATATGATATTCCCAAGTGTTTTATCTTTCACATACCACTTTCTTCATTTTAAGATATCTCTTTCCTCTTCATCCTGGCCCTGCTTCAAGACTACCAACACTCTAGTGCTGGGTCCCATGTCCAAACTGCTATAAATTCTGGGATACAGTATCACCTAGACACCTAATACTTAAGTACATGAAAGCTAAAGTGAAAAAATAAGCAGAAAATAACAATGGGAAGTATTCCAGGCTCATCCTAAAGCACATCTCGACTGACATGACTTGTTTGGGTTTTCCCCACACATGTGAAGATAGTGTTTTCCTCTGTGTGGCAGGTCAGGCCAAGCCAGAGCACCTACTAAATTTGCAAAAGCCCAAACAAAACAAAAATGGCTCAACCAAATAAAAGCAAATTCCTACCTGAGTGATGACAGAAATAGGCACAGCTCACAGTGGTTTGATTTTCCAGATACTTCAGGTGGACTCTCTCACAGCAGCACACAAAATCTTTAAAGAAGTAGTTCTTTCACCTAAGCCCAACCTCCTGTAGATCTGCGGTTCATGGTTGATTGCAAACTGTGAAGGCTTTGCCATGCTGAGGCATCTATAAAGACTGTGAATGAATGTGAACGTTCCTTTCGCTAACACTAACATTTCTTGAATTCACCCTGCTGCCTTTCATTCAGTTCAGGTGATGCTGAGCATTTCTCTCCTATGTTTTGGCCACCCACATTCCTGAATCCAGTGCTGCGCAAATTCACCTTTGAAGATCCTGAAGACCTTTGCCAAATGCCACTGTAAGCAGCCATGAGGCATTACAGTTGTTGGGGGCCTGGGGAATGCAGGGAGGTTCAGGTGGGTGAGAGCCGCATATCCACATACGAAGTGCAGTCAGAGCTTTTGCTTTCTTTGAAAAACGACTCCTTGCAGAAGGTACCTTCACCCATCCTATAATCCCATTGTAGAGGGAACTGCTGCTCCGGAGATGGGCTCAGCCTTTGTTTTGGACTTGAAAGGTGCCACCCTGATCAATGGCTCCTGGCTGAATCTGAAGGCCAACTCTCTCACAGGCTGCTTTGTCTCACTTTTTACGTTTTTCATCTTCAAATTACAAAAACTTAACACAGGGCACAATTCAAAGGAATTGATAACCATGCTGCACCATTGCACCTTCCTGCAGGGGACTTCTCCATCCTCGGGGCACTTCCCGCACACCGCAGGGGCACCCCAGGACGACGGCATCCCACACTAAAGCCCCGAGGACACGGGAGGGCTCGGCTCGTACTTCTTTTCTTCTCAAACCCAACCAACTTTGAGGGCCGGGGGTGTGCCTATCTGCGGGAGGGAGGCTTCACGTAGGGCTCCCTCCTCGGATCCAACCCGCAGCGTTTCCCCCGGCCGATGGGGGTGTAGGGGCCGGGGCGGTGGAGCACCGCGGTCGGGAGGAGGCGGGGGCGGCCCCACGCTTCCGGACCGGTAGCAGCGACCGCAGCACTCGGGGTAGTGTTTTCTCCCTGAGGAGAGCGATATACCCGGCGAGGGAAAGAGGGAGCGACGGGCGCGGCGCGATGCGGCCCAAAGGTCAGCGCGGGGCGGGCGGCGGGATGCAGAGGGCACGAGGCCGCCCCGCTGCGGCCGCCATCTTGTGGCTGGGGGCAAGGGAGGACGTGGGCATGGAGGGGCGAGCTGCTGCACGGCAGGCGGCGGTGGGTAGGCATGGCGGGAGACGGCTTGGGCTTGGGTTGGTTTTGTCGGGGCTCCCTGCGAAGGAGGATTTCGCTGCAGGGGTTGTGCAGTGAGCCTGCAGGTGTAGCAAGGTGTCTGCGGTGAAAGGAGCAAGGTATCTGCTCTCCGGAGCCTACGTGCTGCCTTCGTGGTGTGGTGATGTCTGCGCTGCTTTTTCTGAGCGTGTATTTGGTTCTTACTGTGCTTATAGCTGCTCCCAACCAAGTTTTCTTCTTCCTTTGGATGTGTCAAGTGACTGTTGCTAGTTCTCCCTGACAAGTTTAACGCTTCAGCAGGGTTTGACGTCACTCTTCCTTAAAAATGCTCCTCAATCCCAAGTCAGTACAACCAATACAACTTTGAAGAGTGGGAACTCTAGTACCAAGAAATTAGGAAAGGATGGAATGACCATCATGTCAGCAATCCCGTCCATTCCTACATGTGCAGCTATTCTGGGATAGAATTGTAATTAATTGCCTAACAGCGTAATGAGTTATTAGTTAAAATTTGATCATCCTCTTTCAGTCTCGGCATTCAGTGTGGCACCCAGCTTCACTGTACCGTACAGAAAATCCCCAGAGACCGTATGCAGAAAAGTCATTTCTTTGTTTATGTTTCCAGTGGTTTGTCACATTATTTGCATCCCTCAAAATTGCTAGCATCTATTTCGTCGCTCCCATGGTAGATGAGAATGTGTTATCATTTACAGGTGGAAAAAAAAATGGTGAAGGGAGTAAATGATTTATGAATGTCACATGAAAATTAATGGCAGGCCTGAAACAGAATCAGGAGCTTCTGGCTCCAGGTTCCTCTGTTCATTCTTCTCAGTTGTGTTTCTCCATTCACGGAATTACTGTGTGTTTACAGGTCCCATTTTCTTCAGATGCAGAAGGCTCTGCAATGCTTAAATCAAATCAGTAACTGCAAAGCTGGGCTCTCAAAGGGGAAATGAAAGATGCGTAGCCATATGCCAGAGGTTTGGCTCATTTGACTTGTTTGCAGCAGGGGATTCAGTTTTATGTTTTTTCCCTCTTCTACTAGTCAGGATGATATTTCATCCTAATTTGCAAGGGCTGCTCCGAAAGTAATGCCTCCCATTTTATTATCTTGGCTTGCTGTGTCAGTGGCAGGTGTTGGATGTTGGGGGTATGGCAGTAACAGTTCGAACCTACCCACCAGTATCTCGTTACATTTTGTTGCCATGCAATGGATGGCAGCAGGGGTGCAGTTTGTCGCAATGGTGTCTGGCGTGAAAGTGCGTATGAAAGTGAAGTATGAGAGCGTGGAACTGAATTCTTCCATGTTGAAAAAGTTGTGTGCATTGACATTCATTGGCACTTGCTGAACATTTATGGGAGACTAATTGGTGGATGTGAGCACAGGGAGACAGTGGATGGTGTGTTACAGCAGTGGTAACAGTAACAGCGGATCACTTCTACTGGTCCATATTTTTTTTCTGAGCATGGTGTGCAGCAGGCTCCTGCACATAGCTGGCAAAAATACGTAGCTAGTGGTGCTGACTATGTTAAAAAATAGTGTTTTATAGCTGAGAATTTGCTCTGTCAAATAGTGTTATTGTGTTCTTTGTATAATTTGTAGTTTCCATGGAAATAAATAGGAGGCGATACTTTTGGATTGACCTACATATGAGTGAAGAATATGAGAAACAGATCTGAAGGCTTGACTGCAGTAGCTCAAGACTTTAGTTTACTGTTTTTTGTTACCATTTTAAATGAGTATTTCAAATGTCATGACAGTTTTTTGTCAAGGTACTAATATTTTGTTTCATACCATCATAGTAAGCTATTAGAATATTAATATATTCTAATATTAATATATTAATATTAATATATCAAGTGAAACAATCTGGTGATGTTAACAGTGGAAGCTGTGCGACTATGATTGTTATGCAAATGTAAACACAAGCGAGAAAGGCAAAGTGACTTTCCTAGCTGTTTCATAATAAGGCGGTTAGAGATAAAGTAAACAAATTGTGGACCGCCTTGATTGGTACTCAGAGCTTTTTGGAAAATGGATACTCTTACTTTAGCAGTCTTTGGACATTGATCAGAGGATTTTCTATCTAGACTCCGCTTGCAGCACTGCAAGCTTTTCATAAAGAAAAAAAGTAGTGCGCATAGAGAAAAATGCACATGTAATAGCATTTCTAAATATGCCTATATTGTTCCAGTATATAATTGTGCATGACCTGGCGACATAGTATGAAGTTTTGTTTTTGTTGAATAAAGGCAGTCATATACTAGATATTCTTGTGAAGCTGCGGGAATAATTGCTAAGCAAATACATTGGAGCACCACAGAGTGATGGCAAGTTTCCCAGCTGCTTGCAGCTAGTTCCACATGTTGACACTGGCAGAGAAACAAATGACTATGGGCTCAGCCAGCAGTGGACATGGTGGCCTTCTACACTGCCATTATTTGTCTCTGTTATTTTTTCATGTGTTGCTCTACGCAAGCCTTATCCTCCTCATACGACCTCCATATGTCAAATTCTACCTTGCAGCTTTGCCACAGCACAAAACTTTTCTTAGAACAGTGAAAAGAGATAAGTTATTTCATGATGGACCAACCACGAGCTATGAGGTACAAGTTACTTTGGGTCGATTGTCTGAGGTCTGGCCAAGCTTGAATCTGAAAATTGTTTTGAGTGAAAGGTAGGTGAGACAGTCTTGTTACTTGTCAGCATTCAGAAGGAATCTCTAGTCAAGATGAACTTCTTTATGCAAATTCTGTTGAACGTGCTGTACCTAGTAAAGATAAAACATCTGTAATGCCTGATCCTTGATGACATCTGTCTGCACTTACAGTGAGAGGTACTGACAGGATAACTTGCTAATGGCTGTGTCACATTTGAGTTATCACTCATCTCCATACTCATGAAGGTGGATGTCACCACTGAGCTCTGCTGTTGTGCACTTTTTCTATACTCAGTGTGCATTTATGTGCCTCCAGCTGTTTCTGTGACAGTATTTACACAACAGACACTCTGCAAGGGAATCTAGACAGTGAAAATAAACAAAAATATTTTATTTTTGTTTTTCCCAAGGACTAGAATTTACTTCAATTTTTGGTATCTTTAAAATATTTTAAATACCTTTAGTTTTAGGGAGAAAGTAGTTCTCAGGCTGTGACTTCATTCAAAAATCTAAGGGGGTCTAGTGGTGAAGTTTGAAGTAGATTTAGCAATAACTCTGTGTGAGTTATTAATATTACTAATAATAAAGTTTTAGCAGTTTGAGTAGCAAAGAAGAAAGTATTGCAAAAATTGCTGATATCCATTTACAGTTATATTTCGAAAGAAAGTTAATATTTTTTTTGTTCATGTGTAAGTATTTTGATATTTCTGCAGTGATAAAAGAATATAACATTTTGGTACATCGAAGCTGAAATTTGACTCTTTAAAACTTAGACATGGAAATCTGCGTTACTGAAGAAGTTATTCTGATGTATTCTCCAGATGCAGTATTTATGGATGAGACTGTTGGCTAGAACGTAGAACTTCATATTTTGAAAAAATATCGAATGAAGAAAAAGAGAAGTGGGGTCTGCTACGTGAAGCTCAAGAGCCTTATGATTAACACAAAGATCGTTTGTCTTCAGAAGGGTTGGGTATATGATTCAGGTTCAGAAGGTGATCCTAATAAGATGTTTCCCATATGTGAATCCTTTCCAGTCTTCTTTCTGGTGCTAGCAATGATTACTGAAGTTCGTGTATAATTGACCATCTACATTAAAAGAATTATGTTGCTGATGCCGCAGTAATGATGGAAGAATGAACAGTCATCTCAGTTTCTGAAAAAAAGGAATGTTGATGTCCAGGGATTCAAGAACTACAGTGTCACTGCTTTAAGTCTGTCTCTTGAAGGTATCTTTGAGCATTTGGTTAGTTTACATAATTTATATTTTTCTTGTCATTAATATGGAGTGTTTTGAGCTTAAGTGCCACAATGCAAACAGTAATAATAGTTTGTGATAAAGTTCTATATCCCAAGGAGTCAAAAAAAGAAAAGAAAGTTCAAGCAGAGGTATGGCTGAGTTTGGAAAGTTTACTTTTGCTTTCGTATCATATGTATAGCAGAGACTTCGTCCAGATGCTTTATAAATAGCTACAGTTTGTGGTTGTGTGGTTCTTTGCTCTGTGTCATTGCTCATCACCTCCAAGCTTACATTTTATACAAGCCATTGCTGACTAATGGCTCTTTGTTACTGCCAAATATTAACTAGTAATAAATTTTCTACAGCACGAACAATATACTTTAGTAGTATCTTGACGTGACTTGTGATGAAAGACTACTTACAATAGCAGCATGGCTCTAGGATCTACTCTGCTATTGCATGATTATAGCCTTTTTTCACTAGCACCCTTGAGTGGTTCTCATTTGCAGCTTTCATCAGTGGGTGCTTTTATCCAGTGTAAGATCTGAGCATTTATTAGGAGCATTCAAAACTTAAGTGGGCAGTAATGTCCAAGATCACATAGAAGAGTACTCAAAGTATGAGTGCCTTAATGCTACAAAACCCTTTACAGAGTTGTTCAGAAAGGGTGATGGAGGTCAGAGTGGAGATGTCACTACAAAGGTGTATGTGTTCTACTTCCCCTGTGGCTGATCCAGTTGGATGTTTCTCAAAGTAGATCTTAACAGAAGTAGATTTTTCTTGAAATCTGACTTCAGCGTATACAGCTGATATGCTACCCCATAATTTTATTTCTACAGCTGAGACCTATGTTTATATGAAGTACTGATTCATACAGCAGTATTTCAGTGTTATTACTGATAAATACAATGTTGAAGTCAGGATAAAAAAAATAAAAAAGGAAGCAAAATAAAATGTGTCATAAATTGGTGAATTTTCATTGCTCATCTCTTGGCATTTTACACAGTCCTTTGCATACAGTAAGTGTGATGTGCGTGTATTTGTGTTTATACCTAGAAGTATTATTTAACAAAAGGGAATAGGGATTTTCAAATTTTCAAACTGCTGCTGCATGTTTAATTTCTAGAGACAGTTCATGTAAGGCTATGAGGTTGAAATGCAATGTATTTGTCAAATTCTTTATTTTATACTTCTTTATCTACTGGGAGGCCTACTTCCAGCAAGTTGCTGAATTGTGCAGGTTTTTGTAGCTGAAAAAGTAATTGCTCTATAATGTCTCAATAGATGCTCATATTTCTTAATTGGAAATGCTTACAGGAAAATGTAAGCTCTAAAGTCTTCCTCTAAAGTCTGTAGCTCCTGTATACATTTATTGCTTGTCTTTCTGCTGTAGTGAAATATGCTGCAGCAGTTCCCTGGTTTTGCTGAGATCTTCTTTTGCATAGATTCCACAGATCCTAGATCCTTTACTTTAAGCATACTGTATTAACTGGATAGAAGAGTTTTCTTGTAAGAAATAAAAAATATTGTAGTACAAGATAACCTTCTCATCCCCCAGAACCTGGCTGAGATGCTGTCAAGGCTCTCCAGTGCATTCCAGTCTTTGTATGAGAATACCTACACAGGTCAGAGGGATCTGATTCAGAAGGTTGTGATCAGTGGTGCAGAGTCTCACTTCAAGGTTGGACTAGGTGATCTCTGGAGATCCCTTACAATCCTTCTGATTCTGTGATGAGTTTGTTATTTGATGTACTCTGCTGCTCTGCCCCTCAGGTGTCTCAGTGTGGGGATGTGTATGTATTCAGTCTGCTGAACAAAGCAAGCTATTTTCATGTCAAAGTGTAATGAAGTAGTGGTATTTTCACTTGATGTTGATCATTATGCTTTCTTCCAAACGGTGAAAATGCTGAATACTATTCTTTTAGTTATTGTTCACTATTCAGGTGGAATGACTCAGAAAAAATAAACAACTTTTTTTCTTCTACTGTATTCAATGAAACGTGAGGGTTTTTTTGTTTGCTTATTTGTTTGTTTGTTTTTTACATATCAGACTAGAGATAATATCATTGAAATAGTGTTGTTTATTTTCTAATGGAAATAAGAAATCTGGAAGCCTTTTAAAAAAATAGAAAAATGTGTTGAATGGTATTTACAACTTAAACTTTTAAGAAATTCATCAGTGTATTTGTTGAACATTTTCATATAGGGCACCCTTCTGTATCTTCATAACTTTCATTTATACAGAAAACACAATTTAAATAGATGAAGTAAAAATAAAAAAAAATGTGCCTGGAATTAACTGAACAAGAATAATTTAGAGCCATTTGAGAATGAAAAATAAGAGTCCCCATCTTAAGTAATGCTAGTGCCTTGGTGGAGTGGAGTGGGGAGAAAGGGAAGATAATACAGTATGGGCTTTATGCAGTTTCATGCTAAATGAGGGATGTGTTTCCTTGGATTTTAGGATTTATAAGTCAGTGTAGTTAGTATCTCTTAGTTAACCAACAATTTGCATGAGTGATAGAAATCTATTTTTAATTAGCTGTTCTGTTGTTCATATTCTTTATCTTCTGATATTGATAAGCTTCTGTTTGGAAATATGAAACATAATGAGAAACTGGTAAATGTGCAGTATGCAGTATAAAATCCTTTGTGTTTTTGTTTTTTTCCTAATGTTTCATTCCTATGATTATTTCGAAGTGTTTGCAATAACAAACCAGCTTCAAATCAGCTATGGCTACTAAGCATACAACAGTAGCCAAGATTGTATGCTTGAGTACAGGTGATGTCCACAGCTGGTGACAAATGTAAGTAACAACATGCACACAGACTTCCACTCACCTGAAACACTCTTTACAAGCTCAGTTTTTAAAAAGAAACTGGCTTCTAACATGTTTACAATTTTGGAGCTGACTTTAAAAACAATAATGACAACATTAAATGGAAAAAGCTGTCTCTGAAAGATAATAGATCATCATTATTTTAAGAATATTTTTATTTGTTCAAGGAAATTGAAATAAGTGCTATGATTTCAGTCTCAACTTGTGTTTACATCCAAGCAGGCCTTTAAGTAAACCAAATAACCAACACAAAGGCTTTATGGGTCCCTCCAGAAGATCACTTTTATCAACTTAATCATAATTTTTAGTGCAAATTTATCTGACTTACTTGCATAGTAATTTAAAAGTAGGGTTACGTGTACAAAAATTTAATGGAGATTGAATCAAGTAATAGAAAAAGTCTTGGAAACAATGTTAAATGTTATCTATAAAAATGCTAAAAAATCAGTAGTGCCCCATTTTTCTACCTGCTCGCACAGGATGTCTGCTACCAGAGCATTTCAGTGAATTTCCAGTTGCTGCTGTAGGTTTTGTCTCTGTAAGAACGTAAGGCCAATTCCACAGCTAGTGCATGTCAGAATAGTTCTATTTAATAAACCTTATTCCGAGTTTATTTTTGCCAGTGATTCTTAGTAAAAACTGTTTTTAAGGTTTTCATACACACCACCTAGTTTTATAACTCTGTAATCTTATCATAAAAACTTTCAGATTTGTTTCTCTCCCGTATCAGTTCTGTTCCCTATTCAAGATTAACTATTTTAGAGGATAACAAATCTAATTTGGACTCGAATTCATGAAACAGAGACTGTAATAATTAAATTGAAGGAAAAATACTGTCTGTGAAGGTTTAAGGCAGAATGTACATTTATTGGTTTGGAAAGAGGAGTGTTTTCTGCTTACAGGGTACATTCAGGACAGTTTCATTTCAATTTTCTTACAGCACCCTTGCCAAATTATTGTCACTTAATTTTCTAGGGGAGCTTAGAAACACTGCTCTTTCATTGGCAAACCCGCAGTGTATATATTTCAATACTGAAGAAGTTTATAGAATTCATTAAAATGGCAATCCATATTTTTATGTTGTATTTTGCAAGTGGATCATGTATGCTGTAAATTTTGTACTCCCACATGCTGTCGTGTCCATACTGTTCATTATGGATGACACGTATAATGTTACTGTTAAATTTGTACACAGTCTCTTCTTTAAATGACGCCTTGACATCCTAAAAAAAGCAGAACTGCACTCTGAAGCTGTGGCAGCAATAGAATATAACATTTCAGAGACTTAAATGAAAAGCTGATCTTTTTTTTCCCCCAGAAATAGTGTTGAATGCTAACCCTATTTAAGGTATTATAAAAACAAAATTCTACTATTTTGTCTCTTATGACAATTACATCACATATGATGATTGCAAAAGTGAAATGATCAAAATCTACGTATTTTTTCCCAAAGCAGCGATATTTTGCTTTCTGTGGCAGTAAGAGTAATGTTTTAACAAACTTACAGCAAAGAAATGCATGCCTGAAGTAATCCGGAACTGGTTAAGTAGTAGTTATGCAGCTGCTAGTAAGTGTTTGTTAGAGAAGGGATAGTATTATTTAGCTAAATGTTTCCTATTTATTTATTTAAAAGAACAACTCCTGAATGCATAATTCTATTCTTAGTGTAAATTTGATGTTCTGTTCACTGAATTTTAATGGCATAATAAGCATTTCATTTTCTTTCAGTCCTAATTAGCCAATTCAGATACCTCTAAGTGACTTAGATACCACAGGACTGTGGCATTCGAAGTCCATACCATGGCTTCTGTGGAACTACCTATGTTCAAAAGCATTATTTAAGTCACCTGCTGTGGCAGAAGAGTGTGAGCTTTTGAACTCAGATGCATGCTCTGTAACCAAATGTTGCTACTATTTAGCATCACATAACCAACCAATAGTTGCTTTCATCTCTGTTTCATAGATACAGTAATGCTATGTCCACACTTGTAAATAGTGCTCCCAACAGAACAGAGTTTGTGGAGGCCAACAGTGGACATGAAACTGAGAACCATGCTTCATATATTGAGAGGAGGCTTATTTTGGCCTTGCTGTAGCCTTGTCCTGTGGCTTTAGCAGGTGGAACACATTACATGTGATCCTGTAGCACCTGTTCTGCTTTAGTTTAATCTGAAAGGTTTTGGTGTTCCAGGCCAGTTAGTGAGTTGAACCAATGTGTGGTATGGTGATGAGATGGTATGTTTTAAAGGTATACTTCTATCTTAACTAAATGTTAATGTAAACTTGCTCTAAGATGTAGTTGCTGATGAATGGAAGTCATTCCCTTCATCTTAACTTTAATGGTTCGGGTTTATCTTGTGCTTTGTTTTCTTTTGTGTCAACAGATGTATTTAGGCAACTGCAAGGCAAAGTAGGCTGGGGTTATAATCAGAGCAGTACACATTGCTGCAGTGTGTACAAGTAGCTGTATAGTTGAGATGTGAAGGGCTGCTGCTTTTGTCAGCTATGATTTTTTTTTTTGTTTGTCATTATTGTTCTGATGTTTGTGTAGTTTCAGAAATAATCTGCAATAAATGGAAGATGATGAATGGTCAGTATAAGCTTCAGAGGAGGAAATATAAGACTGCATATTATTTCACATCTGCCAAATGTGATTAGATATTGCGAAACAACTGGCATGGGTTGGCTCATTAAACTCCAGAATGTTCAGGATTCTTAAATGTATGTACAAAGATACTGGGAAGCTGTTTTCTTTTTGAGATTTTCCTTCATCTGAATATTGAAGAGAAATTTAAAAATTTGGTTATATTGGTTTTGTAAAACAGAGAGGGGCTCAACTGTGTAAAAAGCAGGTTTCTTTGTAATTGTTTAGTCCAGTCCTATCTCCCTCACTCTCTACATTTGAACAATGCAGATTCTCTGACTGTAATGAGATGGGGTTTAATTCAGTTTCAGTAATGGTTCAAGAAGGGTTTGTTTTCATTTTCAGTGCCTTTCTAATAAGGTATGGAAGGTAGTTTGCTTGAAGTGCTGAAACTAGATATCTTGCTTCCAGTTTACATAACTATAGTTATCCTGTTACTCTCCAACAGTGAAGAATGTATGTCAATGACAATGAAGCGGAGTTTGTAGGTATGATTTTTGAAATCCGTTCACAGGAATCTGAAAATACAGAACTTGAAAGTGATTAATTCCCAGGAAGTAGCCCATTTGGTCAAAGATAGTAGTGAGAGAGAGGTTAGACGTTTCTTTAATGATTATCCACTAGAGGAGGACCCAGTGTTAATATCCAGAGAACTTCCAAATTGGGTCTTATTTTAGGATCAGTAATAAGTTGAGGATTTGTATTCTGCAAGCCGAAAACATAATAGCATGCATTGTACTAAGGAGATAGCCTCTCTGGAAAAATGTCTTCTGAATCTCAAATAAGCTTTACTAGTATTTGGCCATTGCAGTTGTTTTTGCAGTATTGTTGATGAAATGTGCAGAGTCAGACTTACACTAGTACAACTAACTCAATTGCTTTCTGTCTAATGGGCAGAAATAAAAATAGTTTGTTTTATAGCTGTGTCTAGAACTCTTGTCTTAAGGCAGTAGAGGGGAAGCTGAGGTAGGTTTAATATAGAGAAATCTGCTTTCTATTGAAGTTATTTCTGACCATATTAGAAATTGTTTAATTTAGTTTGGTTTCTAACGCACTGTTTTGTCATTGCTCATTTTATGAAGCTATAGATTTATCTAACTATTTTCTATCTCATTTACTTCTCTATTTCCCTAATGAACTTCCTTTTTTGCTATGAGTACTGTTCAAAAGGCCAGTACAAAAATATCAAGTGTTTTTTTTCAGCGCTGATTAGAGATTTATCTTACATTGTGGATATTTTTTGTCCAGTTTGTTTTATTTTCTTGGTGACCATCACTTTTGTCAGAAAAGGACAAAAGAAAAGAACTGGAACTAGAGGAGTTGGTTTACTATGGCCTGGTAGCTTGAAGACCTATTATACATTTAATAGAGACTGTTTCTTACCATTTTTCTAATTTCTGGATGGACACTAAATGAGATGCCTTAAAAAAAGAAAAGAAAACCAGACTGCAAAAACAGGCAAATATCAAGCTGTTTGATTTTGGGGGTCATAGGAATCCTCACTGGATTCTCTGGTGCCTTGGGGCAAACTCTTAAAAAAGTAAACCAATTTGGACTTCGACTGCTCCAAGAGAGTTCTACCAGACAGGTTTTCTGTGGCAATGATGATCTGTAGTTTAGGAGCTGTTGGGGTGTCATCTGTGGTTGATTCAGTGTATGTAGTACATCACAAATGCAAGCAGCACAGCAATCTGCTGAAAATGTTACTGCTTACAAGGTCAGTGCTTTCTGTTTTGTTGTGGTAGTTACGTGCACCATTTTCTGGGGATACTTTCTCTTGCGATAGGACTAAAGGTACTGGATAGATTTCATGCAGCTGTTTCCTTTTAACCTAGTATCTGCAGAGCAGGTTTTCCGTTCTCAATTTCATGCTTGTAAGTAATTTAAAAAATATAGGAATTTGAGAGAAAGTGGATTGACAGTGGAATCAAGTGTGGCAGAGAAAAAAAGCAACAGAAGGCAGAAGAAAAAGCAAAGACATTTAATTTAAATGAGGAGAGTTTAAATGTGACCTTAAGTCCAAAAAAACAGTGGAGGAATTCAAGACAGACTCATCTAGAGAATCCTGGTAGATTATGGAGGGAACACTGGCAATAATGGTAAAGAATTAGATGAAAGGGCAATTCTTCGTTGTGGTCATGGTTTGTAGTAGTAACATCAGTTAACAGAAACTTGATGGAGCTTGTCCAGATTTTCTTGTAGCCTTCAAAAGTTGTTTCACAGGCCCTTGGGGGGAAAAAAATGTATTACTTCAGTTCTTCATACTACCTTGTTATATTTTTGTCTTTAAGATATGTTTCTGTCTACAGTAGTTCTGAGTTATTTAATTGCATTCCGCTAAATTGTACAAATGGCGTAACTTGCTCTCCCGGAAGTGTCTCTAATAGCACACAATTTTGCCTCAGTTGGGTAGTAGAGAAAGAAGAGATGTACCTAGAAAGGATTGAGAGTATTGAGCTCTGGTTTATGTATCCCTTGTTCTAATTTAGTCTCATTCATTACAAGTAAGAACACCTGTCTAACAGAAGGTATTCAGCTGTGGACGGACAAGGCTTTAGCAGGGGAACATGTGGTGCTAATCATTATACTGATATACACAGTATTACATATTGAAAGCATAGATCACATGGGCCTAAAACAGGAGATAAGGCCAAATGTCTCTTCAGAACACAGTGAGGTCTGCAGGGGGATCCAGAAACAGCTCTAGGGGCATAATGTCAGCCTTGTCAGGTTTGATGGTCAGGCACCTCTCTACTTGAGGTCTAGGTCAGGTCTGTGCTGTGGAACAGAAATTAGGAACCTATGCGGCTCTGTGTTTCCTGTTGTCACTGCGGGGAAGGTGAGTAGAGTTGTGTTGTAGAGAAAGACTACATGATCAAGTCAAAGTTCATCCCATCCAATTTGTAGGAAAATTGCTGTGTTGAACTCCTGACTTCACTGAACTTAGAAAAATGATGAAGACAAGAGGCCTAATTTTATACTGATAGAGCAAGTATTTGTTCTCACCAGCAACTTAGCAATTAGCAGTGGAAGGTGATCATCATAAATGATGAAAATGTTCTTATTACATTCTACTTAGTAAGCATTTGAGAATACAAGTGCAGCCACTCTGCTGGCTAATATAGTGACAGCAGGAATGTCCCATGCTTTAAGATAATTGCTTTAATTGAAACAGGTGTACCACAATGCTGCAGTAATTTAGCTACTTCATGATCTCACTCTGAAGTTTACAAGCAAGCTTTTATAATTTTCATTTCCATTAGTGGAAAGTCTCTGAGAAGCAACATGACTTACTTAAAAACATTTTCCATTATCTGCAAATTTTTCTAAAGTGCTCTGTGCTGCCCTTCCTGTGATGAAACCATTTTGGCTTGCTGCACTGGATTTGCCCTGCAGAATTCCAGCAACCAAGATCAAGAGATGCATTTTTGAGATGCATTTACTGGATGCGTGTCAGGTGAGCTGACTGGGAAAATCAATGCATTCAGGATGGGTGAGGGGTCCATTGGTCTTGGCCCGTTATACCAAGGCCACTGACTGGGGCTGAATTAAATGTTCTTATTCTGCTTCCAAATGTTGAATTGTAGGAGCTGTCTAGATTGGGAATTTTTTTTTTTCCTTATTTCCTTACTATATGTCATTTTAAGTGATCAGGGCAAACAGAATGAAGAGGTGAATGGATGTATCTTTCTGAAAAGATTGCATAGGGATCAAAGGACTGAATGTCTTGTTTCTAGAGTGAAGCTAGATGTATGTGGTTTGTGCTCCTCATTCTCTCTACAACCCAAATGGAAATGACTTCCTAAGAAGAAATGTTTTGCAAATTACTATGCAAAGATGGAACTCTGAGCCTCTTCTGCTTCTCATGCTGCATTTTTGTTGTTGTGTCATGACCCTTGACTATACCCATGGTTTTATCATGCAGTCTGAAAGGAAGGTGGGGAGGAAGAGGAGGAGCAACAGCAGCAGTGGCAATGCCTTTGAGTAGGGAAAAGAAAACTGCTAGAGTTTGATAAGTATCTGAACAGAGTCTGTTCAGACTCTGCAGATGAGAAGTTTCCATGGAATGGGACTTCTGACAGAGCATTGTGTGTTCAGTGCAGGTAACATTCAATTTTGACAGGGAAATAAGAAGTTTAAGATGCATAAAAATCTAATCAGATAAATGAGCTTGACATCTAGGCTCTTTAATATCCCTACCCTGGGTGTTCTCTGGAAAAAAAAGAAATAGTCCCTTCCCCCAGATCAGCCTCATTTAGGACAAACAAAATGTTATTTCTGTTTTGCTGGAAATTAATATGGTTCTTTTCTGAATGTAGTAGTGTTATTATCAAACATTAAAATAGCAAAGTACTTTGTGCTCAGTTCTATGCAGACACAAGATTGCAAAACTTTAAATTTATTAACTGAAATGTTTAGTAGTAGCCACTGGCTGCAGTTTCATTTTCTCTCCGTTGTCTTACTGATGTGCATTGCAGGATTCTGGAGATTTCCTTTCATTTTTATATCGACTTGCTTTTTTTTGTTTGTTTGTTTGTTTTCCCTTCCATAATATTTCTTTTAATTGCTTTAAAAAAAAAAAAAGTCATTTTTCTGCCTTACACATGCACCAGTAATTGATTCCTGCTTTGGTGATAGTAAACTGCAAAGGCGCTCTCATCTCCTTTGGTTCTCATAAGATTGAACAGGTCTTTTCAAAGAAGGCTTCACGTAGCATGTTTTGTGAGATGAGGGGTTTTTGTCATCTACACATCAGTAACTAGAGAATGGTTTTGCTTGTCAGAAGAACCTTTCCATGCTCTGGATGATTGCATAAATTCTCTTACTGTTTCTCAGTATTCAACTAATAATACACTTTATTTCTACCGTTGAGTCAGTTTCCAAGTAGCAGTAGTTGAAGCATGGCTTAATTTTGTCAGGATATGATAGTTTCCATTACATTAACTTCCAAGGGAACAGAATTCATCTCAACATGCATTATATTCCAGGCTCAATAACTTCAAAGAAATATTCATTGAGAGATAGAAATAATGAAGGAGAAAAAGCTCTTTTTGAAAAGTTAAGAAAAGTTACTATACTTACCTGGTATTCAGTACTGGGTTGCATTGCATTACAGCTAAATTTCAGCTCGTGTTATTTCAAATGAAAGTTGATGTTTTGAAGGTGGAGTTCCGTGGGCTGTGGTTTTCAACTAAGTTGCTTTCAAGCATGTACATTGTAGTGAGATTTCTAAAGGTGAAACACTGTAACAGGAACATTTAGCCCAGATGAAGTAGATTTTAGGAGACTTTGTAACCATGCTCTGGGAAAGCTGGAAACATTTCAAGTTGTGCAAGTATTTTTAAACAGTGATATTTTACTTTTTAATACAGTTTTGAGCAAGTAATATATAGTTCTTGCTTTTAATATCAAAGTTAATTTTGAAGGATATTTTAATAACAGATCAATGGCTGGAAAAATATTCATGCATATAATTGAGAGCATTTGATTTGCCACAGGTAACTTAATGGCTCTAGTTACCATCTTCAAACCATAAGCACTGTGCCAAAGGGCGGTGTGAATTATGCATCTTTCCTTAGCAGTATGATTATTCCTTTTCTATGGAGGTAGAAAAGACAAATGAAATATGACAGCTGTATTAAAGTTTTATGAGTTATCGTACAGCCTTTCTTCCATCATGTGTGGTATTAGATACATTTCTTTTTATACAAATAAAGCATTATTTCTCATTTGTCAGGTATGGTTGGATCCAGGAACTTTTTTCCTCTCTGGGATCTGGGTGCCTTTTGGGTGCCTCCTGTCTGCAAAGGAGCAGGGTGCGGTTTTGCTCCATCTCTTCTGACTTCTCTCATCATGGAGAGGGTGCAACCTCTTGGCCAGGGAGTGCTGAGGAAGATACCAGCGCATCCCACTTACGCACAGAGAGAACACAAGATTCTGTGAAGCAAGAAAAAAGGGGTTTTACTCTTCAACTTAAACATGCTTTCAGAACCTAACCTGTTCTATCCTTCCCTCCAATTCCACTTGGCTTTGTCTTTATCCAAGTTCATTATAATAGAAAAAAGCAGCTGAGCATGAACTTAAAATGAGACCTTTTAATTTAGACTGAATGTGAACTTTCTGTCCATAATGGAGATTATCTCAAGTGAGATTAATATTTTATTCTTCCTGTGTACTGTGTTAAGGAACTCCTATCCTGTATACTGTATTTAGTTCCTCAGAAAGTATTCTGAAAAGCCCAGAGAATTCACAGAAGTGCAGAAAGGGTTACAGCAGTTCTAAAAGCCTCTCTTTTAGGGGGAAGTGTAATAAGCCCAGTTTGACCTGTAACCAAGGCAAGGCTGAGTCACTTCATGAGGGACTGAAGGCCTTAGGGAGAGCTTTCAGAGAGCTGATAGTCATTCAAAGTTACAAGGAAAAAAACAAAGTATTCTGTGGCTGGAAGATCAAACTAAACATTTAAATGCAGTATACATAATGGACTCTTAAGTCTTTGTGGGTTAACCATTCTCTTTATTTAAAGAATATTTTTTAATGACTACTGCAGTGCTCATGGAAGTTAAGAACTGAAAATAGAAGTTGCTTGGTGATTTTACTTCATGGAATCAAACTGTCAGGTCAGACTCAAAGAACTTCAACTCTTTGCATATTGCTGCTTTTGAAACTGAGCAGCAAGCTTCATAGCTTTTTGATTTTACTTTTGTTGTGAGAATTCAAGAAAACCAAATGAGATTCTGAAAAGAAATACCACTGCAGCTAAGTGCTGTAAAACCATTAGTAGATTTCTTATCCTAGTGTTATAGAAACCACATCATTTTTCTCTGGGTTAGATGAGGAATATGCTACAATATATTTATTTCTACAGTTACTTTTTAGCATTTGAGCAGAAATGGGTATTTTTACTGTGGAAAATGTAAGTTTCCTTTTTGAAAATATTTAGACAATTACACTACTCTAGTGCATTAACTAGATTCAACCATCTATCAACCGCTACCATACTGAGCATAGTCTGTTATGATTGTCTGTGACAGAAAACTTTGAAAGGAGGAGTATTCACAAGTCTTTAAAAGAGGGCAGCTATCTTGCAAGCAATTGGTAGACATACAATGAATGCAAGGCACTAGCTATGGCATCCTTGTTTTATAAGCTTGTCTACCTTCACCTGGGTCAACTTTGAAGTCTCTTCTAACAATGACCAAAGAAGGAATTTCTTCTAAAAAGGAGAGTCCAATATTTAACAGACTGATCCCAGATTCTGTGTTCAGTTTCTCATTTTACACTATGGACTTCTGTAGGATTCTTTGCAAGAGTTTTATTCTGCTGAGATACATCTATACTATGCTTCCATCATCATGTCCCAGTATCCAGATCTGTTGTCTGTGCAAGAGACCGTTTAGCTCTCTGTATGTCCACCATTTCTGTATCTCTTGATACTGACCAGGAGAAAAACTAAACACTCACCTGAAAATGAGCTCTGGTAGATTACAAACAGTGGCCAGTCAGATTGCCTGACCTGTCAGGAACCTTGGAGACAGTGAAGCTCAGTGGAGTTAAAATGCAGTAGCTGTGTCTGTTCCTCAGTCTCTTATCATTGCTCCATGGATCTGTGATTGTGACCTGTTCCAGGGGTATTAAAATGTCCTGGCATCTTGCAGTGTATTGCTTTGATTAGCAAGTCACAGCTACTGTGGTTTCACAGAGTAACAGAGTGGCTGAGGTTGTAAGGGACCTTTGGAGGTCGATTGCCCAGGACTATGAACTTATGGAGATTTTAAGGAGGGAAACTCCACAATATTATTTGACAAGCTGTGTCAGTGGCTCATCATCCACAAAATAAAATTGCTTCCTGATATGCAAATGAAACTTCCTCTGTTTGTGCCTGTTGTCTCCATTTCATACCATTACCCTAGTAACCTCACAGAGGAGTGCCTTGTGTGAAACAAGATGCTAGCGTTAAAGAGAAACCAGATATCAAGTGTGTTTGGGTTTGTTTGTTTGTTTTCTGGTTCCTTGGGGTTGTGTTGTTTTCTTTTTAGAATAAGAACAGTAAAGGAAGACTGCTGACAACTGTCCTAATACCATGCTGCCAAAATATATTAAATGTACCAGTAATGTTTCTAGTGAACTCGGATCACGTCGAGTGATCAAACGTTTTTTCATTACTGTTGCTGTTAAAAACTAATTGCTGCATTTTCAGTGGTGTTGCCTATTTATCAAAAATTTGAGTGAGCTGAATGTATGATGCACTCTGTTGTCTACACTGCAATTTCAGTGGATTTTTTCTCTGGAATACTGGTTGAATCTTTTCTGAACATTAAATACTTCTGAACATTAAATACTCTGTGCAGTGTTACTGGTATTTTGGTGGATGACCTTTCTGCCTTGGTTTAGAAATAAGCAGATGGTTGTTATTTCAAAACGATGACCTGTCCTATTTCTTGAGCATCACAAGTACTTGGAGTGAAATACGGATGTGTGAAAACTAATGGTCTGGCATCCAATATTTATAATTGATTTGAAATGATTTTGTTCGTTTGTTTGTTTTCTTTCCTAGAACATACAAAGGATATTCTTGTGATATATGAACAAGAAGCAGAAGAGTGGGCTCTGTATTTCAAATCTCTTTTTGGACACATAGTGAATAAAGAAGGAATCTTACTCTACAATCTAGAGACTTTGTCTTTCAAGCATCTGGAATTATTCTCTTTACCCTGTTATAAATGTAAACTCCTGATACTGTCATACGGACTCCTTAAATGTCTGAACAAAAAGAGTTGCTGTTTTCTGGCACATGTTCTTCAACCTCCAGATAATGTGGTGATTCTGCTTTGTGGAGTGGAGAATTCGGAAATGTTTTATGAGATCCTAACCTTAAGTGGAAGGAGCAGAGAGATCTTCACTGATCAGGAACCTGAGGACTACCTCTCCATTGTTACTGGAATTATTCAAACAGGTAATCTAAAGATGTAAGCTTAATATGATTCTGAGATTTCTAGCTGTTTTAATATCATTTGGAAGAGATAGAAGTGATTATTTGAATTTTTTGTAGAAATTGTCTTTCTTCAGCTTGGCCCTGCAGTTTTGGCTCTATGTATTTGTCATTGCTGATTTATTGACTCCTTATTAACATAAAGTACTGTCATAATCTTAATTCAGTTTCACAGGGAGGAAGCTTTGGAAAGCCCAGAAGCTGCCACTGGCACTTTGAACCTACTGTCACGATTTGTGTCACTAATGGCAAGATTGAGTGGCTGGCTTTATTTGTTTCTTTGTTTTCTGAGCTTACAACAATCAGAAATGGCGTGAAGAAATGTTTGTTTCATCTCTTTCAAAAAGCTTTAATTATGACGATGTTGGTGTGTGTGCATATATGTCTTTATATAAACTTGATAACAAAAAATAATGACTTGCTAAGATCCCATTTTGTGGATGGCATAGTGTTCACTGTGACATGCAGAGGCTGTAAGAGTGTAAGCACCCTTTCCCTTTTAACAGCTTAAGTAAGAAATCTGTTCTGGAAAGTCTGGAGTTGTTGAGCCTTTATGTATTTTCACATTAATGGGAGCAACAGAGAAAAAACAGTGTAAAAATTAGCACTTCTAGAATATAAGACAAGCTCCTTTTAGATAGATAGAGAGAATTAAAGGAAACTTACTAAACTTTTCCTCGCTATATCTTCTGAGCTCTCTCTTAGGCTTCATGTTTTGGAGCTAGATGTAGTTGTCTGCTGTGGTTTCAAGGGATAATAGTTGTCATTTTTGATCATGCCTGATATTTAGCTTGAGAGGATTTCCTTGGTATCTTTTCAGTGAAGGGAATACAATGGGTCTGCATCATTTGTTTGTGTATGTATAGAAAAGAACTGTGTCCAAGGACAAACAGTTGACTCATGCAAACTGGCAAAGTTGTAAAACTACTCTGAAAACATAAACAGTTTTCCTAAAAGGCAGGTGATAGGTCTGTATGTACAAATTTATTTATGGCATCTGTCCTTGGGATTGTACTTGCATTTTATTGTCCTGCAACTAATAGGTGCACAAATGGTCATTTTTTGGCAGTGGCCAGTATCAGAAGCTTCAGATAGCAGTGCAAAGATGAATTAATGAGTAGTTGTCAAATACCTCTATCGCAACATGTACGTCCATGCCAGGGTTGCACAAACTGATTGAACTAGCTGCAGGATGTGATGCAGTGTTGCTGCCTGGTGCTTCAGAGTACAAGCCCTCCTTCATTCACACAGCTGAAAACTGCTCTGGCCCTGTAATTTCTGGACTAGCATGCTTTGACTGTCAGATAGGCTGGCTCATGTCAGTGCTGGCTAGGAGAGCTATGTAGTGTTCTGCTCTGTGAAACAATTCTGAATATGAGATTTGCTGTCACCTGGGTGTCATAAGCTCTGAGGAGTAAAGATTTGCTTTCTTTATCATTTTTTCCCCTTTGCTTAGAGATAATGGTAACTTTGCAGTATCCATATTTTTGATATTCTTTTGTAGCGCTGTATTAAGCTTTCAGCCTTAGATATCTGTAGCACAGATTTTGACAGATACACATATTTGGGAAAAGACCTTTTCCTTTGAGTTTAAAATGATTTGCTTAGGGGTCATTAGGTATTCTTGGATTCTCCTTTGAACCATTGTGTTTTTTGTTGCTGTTGTTTGTTTGGTTTGTGTTTTTAATGCTTTTTTCAAGATTATGCACTTTGGGTTTCCCTTTTCTTTCAGTGTGGATCATCTTTGATCTTTTTAAATAGTTTTCAGTGCTTGTCTCTGGCCCCTTATGTTTCTGCTTTTGGAGATAGCAATGAAAACACTACTGTGTATGTTCATGCTTTTCCCTTCCTTTTGTTTCCTAAACATTCATTACTATTAACTTATTCCTCTGTATGCTTGTCACCTTATCTCTTCAGTAGTAACAAAGATCTGTCCCTCTGCCGAAGTCTAAANGCTGTTCAAGAAGCGTTTAGATGAGGTGCTAAGGGATTTGATTTAGTAGTTTAGTGGGTAGGGATGGTGATAGGAGGATGGTTGGACTAGATGATCTTGTAGGTCCTTTCCAACCTAATGCATCTATGAATCTATGAATCTATGAATTACAATTATTACCTGTTACCATGCTGTTATTCACCATCACAATTCAATTCTGCTAATCCCTAAGGACAGGGAGCAGTTGGGATTCTAGATTGGCTTGATTCCAGATTTCAGGAGTGATTTGTAAGTAGTTATAGCAACTGAAGAAGGATGCTAAATTGAGTGGTCGCCTGTTCTGAAGAGAGCTGGTGATAGTGCGTAGGTTAAGTGATAGCAGTCACCACCCTTTCACTGCAGCTTTCTCCATACTCTGCATAGTTCTAAGGCAAGGTAGGTTCTTAACTGTCCATTCTCTCTGCACTGTCTGAATAGTCTGAGATGGAAACAGTACAAAATAAATCCAAATTTGTAATCCCCCTACTGGTTATTTTGAAACAGGCTTTCCCTTGCCACGTGGTGCCAGATGAAACTTGCAGGGGCTAGCAGCATCAGAACTTGCTTGTACCTCTAATGTAGTGTTTGTGCTGAAATTTCCAGTCAAGGAAAAGACCAATTAAAATTCTCAATAAAACGAAACAAAATGCAAGTTGTAAGCAGAAGTCTCTTTCCCCCTGCAGTGTGATTCAAAACACAAAATCTGAAGGGAAGAGTTTTTGGCATTGTTATTTGAGCATGTTCTTAGGGGAACAGGTAGAGAACCAGACCATGTATGAACAGCACTTCCTAACGTTTCCTGATTGGTGACAGATGGTATTATATTTACCTTATGCAGGGAAAAGGATATGAATATTTTTGTTGCTGTCAAAAAATTGCTGCAGCAGGACTTGCTCACAAAATACTTCACAGTAGTACTGTCTGAAATTTCTGTATTCAGATTTAGAGTTGGTTTTGAATTTTCTGTAGGTGACTTGCCATTAAAGATAAATCTCTGAAAGTAGAACATTGAGATTTATTAGTTTAAGATGGCTTGGTGTGATCTACTATTTTTAATTTATTTTAGTAGCTTTCTGCAATGCTGAAGAAGATAGAATCGGGAGGCATTTTGTTTACATTTGACCTTTCCTTTCCCTTACTCTTTGTACTATATCTCTTTTGTCTGAGCTGTGTATACCTTTCTATATTAAATGGACCTACTTTTCAGTGTATTGATTATATACCCTCACTTTTTTTTTGTAGTCCAAAAATACTTGTATTTTAAATTCAGATTGTTTATATGTTTAAGCAAATGAATTTGTAGATAGATGGTTGCACCTGGTAAGTGTCCTAAATTCATCCAGCATTTATTTGTGCCTCAATATTGACAATGTTGGAAGGAGGACAGGTCTCATCTAATACAGGTGTCTTTCTGTGTCACTATTTCTAAAGTACCCTGACACTGTCATGAGATTTTGTGGTGAGACATAACAGCTTTGGGAGGTTTATCAGAAAGAATGCTTTTACCTGAGACAGCAATATGCCATTAGTTTTTGCCTGCTAACAAATAAATATTCATACCAGTACACAGTTTTAATTACCAAGATGAGTATTTTGAAGAAAATTGCTTTTGCAACTACCCAGTAGAGTATAACTGGGGTACTGAGATATGAGCATTTTGTATTCGTCTCTAGTACGTATATAACAAACATGCTGGGAGCTTAAAATAGGGCTTAACATAAACATAACTAGCCCACCTCAAATAAGGGACTAATTTCCATTGTGCAGATCACAGAGAAGAGAAATATACTTTTGTGATGTCTGTCTCCTGTTTCATTGTATTGGAATTGTACCAGGACTTTGAGTATAACGTTTGAACACTGGAGAAGTACTTCACATTTTGAATCCAGTGCTTTACAACTTCTGTAAAATCTTGTTCATGTTAGTATTCAGAAGTCACTAAGGACGACAGTGGGAATTTTCTTAGGCTGTCAGCAGAACTTGTAATATTGTATCTCTCATTTAGGGGGAAACTTTACCATTTTCTTCAAAGGGAAAGTATTTCACCTAGATTTTGGTACTGACGGAGTCTATAAAGAATGAAACTAAGCACTAGCAGGAAGCAGAGTCCAAGAGGAAACAAAATCACTGATCTTTTGTTTTGTTTGCTTGCTTGTGAATAGTGTGATTTTGCGCCTGCAGAAGCTGAAGCCAGGTTTGTAAAGATTTCTTACATGAACCTGTAGGATTAAGTAATTGGAGCTAAGTAGGTGATTCTGGTTTAGCTTACTGACAGGGGAGGCTCCGGTAGAAGAGACTGTAGGGCTGTGCCTCTTTCTTCCTTTCTCAGCATTCCTGTTTGAGATGTGTTTCTCCATCTACACGTAGAAGTATTGCTGCAATGCCAATGCAGTGATAGGGCTTCTAAGGGCTTGCAACTATCAACAAAACTTGGGGTGTTACTGTCTTGTTTCATATGGCACCAGACCCTGGCCATTTCAAACCAGAAGAGAAACTTAAATAAGGATCCTGGAGTTGTCAGTCACAAATATGGTCTTCAATGTGACAACCCTTGCTACTTAAGCTTTTTAACTTCTTTGTTCCTTTTGTATTATTTTGTACCAAATCCAAAGGTTTTATTTATCATATGATCAAATCTCATAGCTCATGTTTTGGTCTGCCTAGCCCATCATGGTGATTGGAATGTTTGGATACTGAAATACATACCATATATATAATGTTTTTCTTCTGGTATTAAATTATAATACTAATTGGATGAAAGCTGTTTACACCTGGTAAGGCGAATGCACAACTATCTGTTAGTGAATGTCTTTTAGTAATATTTAAGACAAGTTCATACGGTTTGTTGTGCTAATAGAAGTCATATTAATGTAACATAAGCATTGCTGCTACAGCATACACTAATTTAAATCAATGTACTTTAATTTTACTGTGGTTTATTTAGGCTATGCCTTTTTTTAATTTAGAAAGGAATTAATGGTTTTAACTTTAGTCCATTCTGTCAAGGTTTTAAGTGAACAGCGTGCACATTTGTATTGTTTATCGCAAAATGATTATCAGTCTGTACTTGGTTGCAGTCGTGGATCTGTTTCTAAAGCTTACAGGTAATGTAGGTTTAAGATTTCTAGCAGGTATTTTGCTACATATGTATGTAGTTGTGTACATCCTTAAAAGAATGTATTGACTCTCCTCTGATTTTATGCTACGGTTACCTCTCACAATTATGGAGAAGTTATTACTAGAAGGCATTTAGGAAAGTCCTCTGGAAATTGATCCTTTGAGTGTGTTTTAGTGTAAAATTATGATTCTAACTTTCGCGTTTGTACTTTCACCATGATGTATTTCCTTTATGTCAGCATCACCATGTTGTAAATAAGAGAAAATAACGATTATGTTTTCATGGATTGACACAAAAACAAACAAAAAAATCCCTATCCGTGAAAAAGAAGCGTAGCATCTGTTTAAGTTCATATTGGAAAAAAAAAAAAATCAATATAGGATAGCAAAAGATGACTTTTAGATACAGAATGAGATTTTGCACTTGGTAAGGCTTCTCTGTACTGATTTAAATGTCTGTAAGGACAGAACTGGACCCAGAAAATGTTATTGCAGTTAAAAGCTTAAAAGTTCAAAAGTCAGAAATTTGCAGGTACAAAGTAGACTATTAGATTTTAATGTGGTCCCTTGTTCTTATGCATTGATTGTTTTTAATTACTTAAATGCATTTTTTGTCCCTTCAAGAATCTACCCCTATTAGCACATGGGATAAATAGTACTCAGTTAATTAGTAATTATTTGATACTTTGCGTTGTGTTTGTGGTCGCATTACTTATGCCATTGAATGACATTTCTTTGCAATTCAAATGCTGTTGAGAAAACAGGATTATTATTTGCTAATGTTATGTTCTGTGGAACTCATTTCTATATTACGAGTGTTATTGAAACAGTTGATTTGGTCGCTATTTAACGAACTAGCATTTAGCAAGTTTAAAGTGAAGTATTTCTTTTACTACCTGTACTGCTTTGTAGCCTAGCTTTTCGTAACTCTGTACGCTACACAATACTTTTTATGTTCATATTCAAACTCCCTTTAATTGCACATGTATTTGTGACTGCTCAGATGATTGCAGGTTGGCTGAAAGTCTTTATTTTAAATCTAGAATATCATCTGAAATTTCATCAAAAAAAAAAAAAAAATTAAAGAAANGTGGATCTGTTTCTAAAGCTTACAGGTAATGTAGGTTTAAGATTTCTAGCAGGTATTTTGCTACATATGTATGTAGTTGTGTACATCCTTAAAAGAATGTATTGACTCTCCTCTGATTTTATGCTACGGTTACCTCTCACAATTATGGAGAAGTTATTACTAGAAGGCATTTAGGAAAGTCCTCTGGAAATTGATCCTTTGAGTGTGTTTTAGTGTAAAATTATGATTCTAACTTTCGCGTTTGTACTTTCACCATGATGTATTTCCTTTATGTCAGCATCACCATGTTGTAAATAAGAGAAAATAACGATTATGTTTTCATGGATTGACACAAAAACAAACAAAAAAATCCCTATCCGTGAAAAAGAAGCGTAGCATCTGTTTAAGTTCATATTGGAAAAAAAAAAAATCAATATAGGATAGCAAAAGATGACTTTTAGATACAGAATGAGATTTTGCACTTGGTAAGGCTTCTCTGTACTGATTTAAATGTCTGTAAGGACAGAACTGGACCCAGAAAATGTTATTGCAGTTAAAAGCTTAAAAGTTCAAAAGTCAGAAATTTGCAGGTACAAAGTAGACTATTAGATTTTAATGTGGTCCCTTGTTCTTATGCATTGATTGTTTTTAATTACTTAAATGCATTTTTTGTCCCTTCAAGAATCTACCCCTATTAGCACATGGGATAAATAGTACTCAGTTAATTAGTAATTATTTGATACTTTGCGTTGTGTTTGTGGTCGCATTACTTATGCCATTGAATGACATTTCTTTGCAATTCGTGTTTGTGGTCGCATTACTTATGCCATTGAATGACATTTCTTTGCAATTCAAATGCTGTTGAGAAAACAGGATTATTATTTGCTAATGTTATGTTCTGTGGAACTCATTTCTATATTACGAGTGTTATTGAAACAGTTGATTTGGTCGCTATTTAACGAACTAGCATTTAGCAAGTTTAAAGTGAAGTATTTCTTTTACTACCTGTACTGCTTTGTAGCCTAGCTTTTCGTAACTCTGTACGCTACACAATACTTTTTATGTTCATATTCAAACTCCCTTTAATTGCACATGTATTTGTGACTGCTCAGATGATTGCAGGTTGGCTGAAAGTCTTTATTTTAAATCTAGAATATCATCTGAAATTTCATCAAAAAAAAAAAAAAAGATGTAAATGACTGTGTTGCTGTTACTTTATTTCTGAAGCTCTAAATTGCTTGTCTGTTTGTTCATTAAACCAAAGGAAAGATTCTGTGAAACAGTAGATTTGACAATAGCGACCATTATTATCCTATTACCAGTTTTTTGCAGAGATTGAATTCCCATTGCATTTTCTGAAGAGTCGTGGCTTTATTTGATTAAATGGTACTTGTTCCCTTGCATCTTGTCAGACATGAAGGGCAGTGGACTAACCTTACCATAGCATATAGCTGTGTAGAGGAACAAGCCTTGTTCTCAAAAATCCACCCACATTTCTACACGTATGCATTCCCACAAGGAGTGTGGAAAGAAAATGAGTTTCATCAGGGCATTTCTGTTTTCCTTAAATTTCAGAGTAGAGAAAAAAGGAAGTGCCTGAAGAGCTTTTGTTTTCTGTTTCCAAAATGTCGAATCTTGCTTGCATGAAAAGGGAGCCAACTAATCTGAGATTTCAGAGCAGTTTTACTCATGTTGCACGTGCAGCATCAGTCACTGTCAACCTGTGGCCAGAAGCACTACATCCATACTTCAGCTCCTTCTGGCATTTGCCACTGTGGTTTATTTACATTTGTCAAGGCCCATGAAGAGATAAAAAGGGCAAAATCTCCACTTATTCTGGGTATAGAGCTGTGTTATGGGTTTCCTGTCCCATAACAGCTTTATTTTGAGGTTGATGCCTTTTGTGAAGTGTTTTGACTCAACACCATGAGTTACTGCTTGAAACAGTCCTTATGAGGACAAGTGAGAGTTACCCTGGTAATCCTGGTACATCAGTTCTGTGTTGCTGGACTCAGATTACTGCCTGGGGGTCTGTCTCCCTGACACTATATCAGGGCCAGAAGATGCTGTAAGTTTACTGACTCTTCCTTAGTGGCATGAATTCAATATATGTGATAGCGACCTATAGGATTTCATCAAGTAATCTTACGTGCTTTTAGGTACTCCAGTCATTCCCACTTACTAATTTTGTTCACAGTGCTGACCAGTCTTTGGATGTGTGTCTTGATGTCTTGGATACTTAGAGCTCACTGGATGCACTTCCAGTGCTGGCAGATGGGCACCTTATGGGTCCAGACTAGAATTAGCTGGAAGTAAGTCCCTTTGAAATGTGTGTAATGTGAAAGCGAGTGTTTAACACCAAGTATTTCTCTATTTCTAAACAATCTCCCTTTGGTCTCACCTCCATTCATGCAGCAACTATCTTGACATTGTAGCTGCGCTGGTGTGATCTCTCACAGAAAGCTGCTGTGAATTTGCACTGTTTATAACTCTACAGACCCGCTGTCAAGGTTTCTAAGGATGTCTTTTTCAGTCTTGTTCTGATTGGGCTGTGGCTTAATGCACTGAAGAGGCTTGTTGGTATAAAGGTGGCTTTTTGTCATTACTGAATCAGTATCTAGTTGCTCAATAAACTCACATCACTGTTCCTTTGACAAATAATTGGGATGCCCAGAAAAATGACAGTACAGAAGGAAACAGAGAAAACATAATTCTGAGACGACAAAAAACCATGGAGGTGTTTTTCTAAGCCACTCCTACTTTAAACCTTGACACATCTTTCATATGAATCCTCCTCTGCTTATAAATGGAAGCTTGAAGGGAAGCTTGGAGTCCAAGTTTTTCATTAGCTCAGTGATAGATGTTGCAATAAAAGAAATAGAACAAAAAAGTGAAAAAAATTCACTTGAATTTTTTTCTGGAATTGTCTGGACTGCAGTCCTCCATCAGCTTTTGGCAGCTGTCTTGATGACAGTGAATGTATGGAAGCACTTAAGGAGGGAGCTGGAAACTTACATTCCATAGCAAATTTGTAATTGTTGTCAACATTTGGGTGATTCATCTATCACACCACGAAATCAGAATTATTCTTCCCTTCCTGCTGCAGCCTTCTTCCTGCTCATTGCCAAGAAATTCTACGGGATCCCAAGTATGCAGTAATCTCAACTCTAGCAGGTTGATGATGTTTAGGTATTGCTAAGAGGACCAAGGAGATTTCCAGCTGATTTGACGCGTGAAAGGACTAACTAGAAAAGACATTTACAGCAATAGTACCCTGTATGTGTGGTGAAGACTGACTTCTGAATAACAGCAAAGAAGTATGAAGTCGAGATTTCTTCCTGATGGTTCAACAAGGAGCAGTTGCCTTGGTACTGCTGCAAAACTTCAGGGGGAGAAGCACCCCCAAAAAGAGATTATTGCAGTTTCCAAAGTTCAGCACATCAGTCTTTTCAAAGCCAAGAAAGATAAGATGGCAACTGTAAATGAAACAGTGTTAGTGCCATATAAAAAGTATGTGAACTTTCAACCTGCTAGGAAGGATTTGACTTCTGATGAACTGTGAGAAATGTATCCAGTGGCTGCTTCTCTCTAGTAAGAAGTTATGCAGTACTAAACTGTATATATGGAACAAAAAGTGACAGTATCAGTGAAGAAATTATAAATCAGGACGGCATTTTTGCTAGAACCCTACAACAGCATTTTATGTAAGATCTTCTGTGGAGACTGGCATGCAGAAAGCTGAAGCGTGCAAGAGTAGATACAAGATTTGAGTTGATCGGGAATTAAAATTGAGCACATCAGAGGTATGATGCTTAAATAGGAAATGTAAAGCGGGGTGGAAAGAGCAGTGAGTGGATGACAAGACATTCAAAAGAAAGAAAAGAATATATCCAGTAAAGCAAAGAGGAATGACAAAGCACTGATGATCAGTAAGAACTGGTATACTGAAGTAAATTGTGTGAGACCTTGAGGGATAAGGTCAGAGAATACTTTGGAAAATGGAAAAACAGTATGATCATTGAGATCCTTTGGCAGAAATAGGAGCTACAAGCAGATGTGAAAATAACTGATTTGCTGGTATCTGTGAGTTCTGGAAAAGATCCAGTTGTGAAATGCTGTTCACCATTATATGAGTTTGTGAGAGTTCGTTCCTTGCAGCTGGTAGCTGAACAAGTTAGTTCTTTAGCCACTGATAGGTATTACATATTTATTTCTGGTTTCTGTATTAAAAATAATAATAAAAAAAAAAGTTGACACTTTTATTACTAGAAAGTTGCATTTTGAGCAATTCCCTTCTGATTCCTTAGGAAATTTTCTGCTCTCCAGAGAGTCATTATTTACAATTTATGCTAAAGTTGGAGAAGTGAAGCAATCTTAACTAGTATCTGAGTATAGTCTTGTAACTATATAGCTAAAAAATATGAATGCCTTATTGTGGAATAAACATTCGTAATTTTATCTGCAAAGCAAGACTGGACTCAAATTTAAATACCTGTTAACTGATAGCTTCAGAAAAATGTTGTTCCCCTTTGGTTACACAGCTTTCTTTTTATTACAATTTGCCTTTCAAGCTTGTGTCATGGTGCTAATTAACTGGATGATTGGAGGTGGGCAAGCTGATTACAGAAATATGATATTAATATGTAGTAGTTGTCTACCCTTTCAGTTTAGCAGCAGTTTTTGACCCTTCTTTTGACCCTACTCAGAGGTGTTCTTAAAGCTAGCATAAGTGCATACTGTTGTCTGTATCCTTAACCATTCTAAACTGGAGGAAGGCCAGCACTTCATGACAAAATAGATGGCATCCCTTTGAGAGATTAAAAGGAGTTATCAGTGTACTTCTGCTCTGCTATTCTTTCTTACAGTGAGGTCAGAAATCCTATTTTAGCAAAATGTGTGTATTCTGACATTGAGATGTAGGATTAAGGGATAGTATCTTAAAAGGTAAAGACCTCAGACTTGCTTTCATATTCCTAACCCCAACAGAAGGAAAATAAGCAAGAGTTAGAAACCAAGTGCATTTTTCAGATGTCTGAAATACTGTTCTTTATCATGTTTGTTAGGAAACTGTGCTGTTTAGTCTACCTTAAAGTAGATTTAAAGGTCAGTAGATTTTATCTATTTCATACCAAATGTATGAGTAAATTGAAAAGTGACCTATCCCATAGCGAGTTGGGCTTGCTCACAAATCATGCTTTTTTTTTTTCATTGATACCAAATGTGTCTGGTGAGAGTCTTTCTGCTGACAGCAACTGCAGTAACATGACGTGAGGAGATACATGGTCTCATATATGCAAGTTGTGTGTAATTTTGAGGTCAAAAATAGCATCAGCAAGTTATACTTGCTGATAAATGAGCTGCTGCAGTCAAGGTAACTTTCCGTTACCAGATTGATTGAAGGAATACTGTAGCATGAAATGCATTGTCTTGTGTCATTTAGTGTTTGGATACTATTAATGATATTTATCTTGTACTTTGAAAAGGTTGAAGGCTGAGGATATCATCTACTCAGTTTCTCTTCTCCCCACCTCTTCTGAAGCAGTTGTTATGGGACATTTTCATCAGTGTTTCATTACATTTCAGCTGTGTTGTTTCTTGAATTTTGATGACTGTAAAGGATTAGTCTTCATCAAGAGAATAGCTTCAAACATGGTCAAAAGGGGGAAGTTTGGCTGTTCACTTGTAGTTCCCTGAGGCTGGTGTGCGCAGGATCTTTAAGCCTGAAATCTGAGGTTATGGCCTGCCTGCTAGTTGTGTTTCCCTGAAGTATGTCTTAATTTGAAAAAGATCCCCTTTATCTGTGTTCTTTTATATCTGTGTAATTCAAAATGTAGCCATATGCCACATCCAAGTCCAAACACGGTGTGCTCTTTGGACCAGGCCAATTGTACAAGGCTTGGAGTTTAGAAATAAGAGGGCCATTAAGCAGCTGAAGGTAACCCCTTAAGAATAATAGCAAACTTGAAGGGCTGTCTTATGAGACAAATAAGGTTTGGAAGTCTACCCACAAGGCTGGAGGCCTCTATCAGTCCTTGTATCTTCAGTGTCTGAGTCAGCAGCTTGGAGGATACCTCATCTCCATCACTTTTGTTGTATCTTCATGTCTTGGATTTTGGACAGTGTTTGGTGCTATATAGTCCTTCACTGAAAGAGAAGTGGGATGTGTGCTGAACCACAGAGAAAGTCTCATGTTCTTACAGTAGTAGAACTCCAGTAAATCTGAAGTGGATAGATGGGTTCTTTAATAAAACATTAGGCTTTAATATCTGAGAACTGTTGGTGCACACAGAGGGGCAGACTTCAGGTTTCGGTTTCTATCTCCTGGGAGGAGACACAGGATGAAAGTTTGTGGAATGTAGGAACTGGAAATGACAGGCTTGGGCTCTGTCAGCAGTTTTATTCAGCACCTAAATGACCTCAGGCAAGTAGTTGTTTCCAAACTAATTGGTGTGCCTAATAGCTTAGAAACTTGGGGAGAGTGTTTCTGTGCAGGGAAAGCACAGCAGAGTGGTCGAATTAGTAGTGCGCTGCTGCTACTGCTAAGTATCATAGAGTTGATTCTAGTAAAAAGAAACACGAAAAAGTTATATACAGTAAGAGAGAGATTTAGTCCGAATTCCCTAATCTAAATATATGCATCCAAACCAGAAATGCTGATTACTGATTTTCTGACATTTCTTTTGCTAGACCACAAACAAATTGGGAGCGAGTTAACCATCACAGACCTAGGTTGTACCTGAATATACATTTAAAATCATATGAATAGATATTCATAGATTCATAGATACATTAGGTTGGAAAGGACCTACAAGATCATCTAGTCCAACCATCCTCCTATCACCATCCCTACCCACTAAACTACTAAATCAAATCCCTTAGCACCTCATCTAAACGCTTCTTGAACAGCGCTAGGGATGGTGCCTCAACCCCCTCCCTAGGCAGGCCATTCCAGTGCCTAACCACTCTTTCAGAGAAAAAGTTTCTCCTCAAATCTAATCTAAAGCTTCCTTGGCGCAACTTGTGGCCATTCCCTCTTGTCCTGTCATATATATATCATGTATATAAACGCCTGCAATTTCATACAAATTATTTCTTAGGTAAAGATGATTGAAAAATCCATAGTAAATTGGGTTTTTTTGCTATTTTAGTAGGTTTTTATTTATTTTTAACACCAGTTTATGTTTGTTTGTTTTTGTGGGGTTTTTTTGTTCTTCACTTGTAATTTGGATACACCAAAGATGACTTTTGTGTTGCTTAGTTGTTTTTATGAAGGCTCCATTGGGCTACAGCTATATTGGAATGATAAAGTATGTACAGAACCTTACCTGATTAATACAAAAAAAGTGGGTATATATCCTTGCAATCTAATCAATCTTTTCCTATGTGGACATAATGAAGAAGGAAACAGGCTAAGGATTACTCTGCTGTGGAATAGAAGTAGGCATGATTGTAAATTGCAGCACCATCCTCTGCTAAGATGACACCAACACCAAGTCTGAATGCACAGAAAAGGACACACTGTTCTCATAGCTTTTGAAGAAACTGTCGGTTGTGGTTTATTTGCAAGAAAAAAATTTTGCTATAAATACAGTAGCGATCATTTAGGAGCCATGGGCAAAGTAGGCCAACTCTCAAAAGCTGCTGTTTTTGACAAAACAACTCAACCATGGAAACAGAAACTGGGTTCGAGAATGATTTTGAGAAAAACAAAGGTAACTGCCAAAGTATTTGCAAAAGAATTATGATTCAGCAGAGAGAGAAGTGTTATTTAACACTCATTCAATAATGACTACACTTACCTTGGTCTGGAATTTATACAGGAGAGAAAATAAACAAAGGAAATTTTCATGTTTATATATTTGGGTATTTTTAATAGTTTTCTGTGGTTTTAGAAACCTTTCAATAGCTAAGGCCTCTCTCACCATCAGAAGAAGAAAACTTCAGCAGAGGAGAAAAGGGAATTTGCTTTGAAATTGCATCTTAGAAAGGATTTCCAGTAAAGATGAATAAATCTCAGGTTCACACAGAATGAAACAGGCTTACTGAATGATGCCCAGGTTACCATCTGTGGGATTATGACTGAATGCTTCTAAGTCAGAGTGGTGGATATTTTCTTCTGCCATGTTTCTCACAGTCTTTCTCAGGTCGTCTATAGAGCAGTTAGGAATGGCTTTGATGCATTCTCTGCTGAGGTAATACAGTGTTTAGAAACGGACACAGTTTAAGATAATTAATTTTAATTATCATCTATGGTAAAATTAAGGTGAATTGCAGGGAAATACAATGTGCCTAAGTAATTTTCCCTGATTTCTCTATGTTTAGAGTGTTACATATCTGCAGTATTCTTTTGTTGTTACTTTTTCCTTTGGTGTTGTTTTTTTTTTTTTTTTTCCTGTTCCTTACCTTTCAGTTCTCCTTTTTGCTGAGTACTCATGTGTTTGTATTCAAGCTTTGAAACTGAAAGGAAGGCTATTTTAAATGAGTCACTCTTCAGTTGTACCCCTCAGAACGCTGTGGGACCACCTATGCCCGGAGCTCACTTGGTGCTGGGGTGTGGTCTCACTGGATGACTCGTACACTTCACTTGCTGAATCTTGGCTAGGGGCTCTTCCAACATCTTCTTCACTTTAATCTTTTGGTCCTGTAGTACCCTGTCTTTTCTTTTATTTGGTGACATGTGCTTGATCACCTTTCCAAACCTTGTCATCTGCCTGACCTGATTTGCCTTTATTTCTCCTCGGTTTCATTTTTTTCAGCTAGCATTGCTTTAGCAAGAATTAAGAAAGAGCTGAAATTCATAAAGGTAGCAGGTGTTCTGCTTTCGTCTAACCAAGAAAATTTTAGCTGTAAAAATAATTCCATGGGCAACCTTAGAAAATATATAAATCTTTTATGGTTTTTTTCTGCTATTTTTAATACCCCAGATCTGTCACATGCATTGTTGATTCAAAACATGTAGCAAGTAATCAAGGACAGAGGCAGTATATAATCCTTGCGTAGACTGCAGTAGAGGAAGCTAAAGGCTGTATTTGCAAAGATAGAATTCTTTTTTTTTGGAGGAGGTAGGATGTGATGTAGAAGTTGTTGAGAAGCCTTGGTGAGGTATTAATTGCTGAATTTCACAAGGGAGTAGAAGGACTTCATGAAAACTTTAGTGCATGTGAAGGAATGCAATTTCAAAGTAGTTGAATGAATTTAGTTTGAAATGTGGAATTGAAAACAATAATGCTTTCCAAAAGATTTTGTGTAAAATATACCAAACTTATGTATTGAAGTTAAGCAAATGAATAAAGAGCATTGAAGTAGAATCCAAAACATCAGTTCTGTGCCCAATTAAATAACTTGTAGTAAATTCAGTAATGTAGTATTCCTTTATTATATTTATCACATCTAGTTAAATATGAACTTCAAATTAAAAGCAGTCCTTTCAGTGAGGTTATCAATGATAGGTGTTTGTCAAAAGCAAGCCTGCAAAAAGAACCCAAAGGAGATGGAGGATTGTCTTCTGTATTGGACTGTAATTCCCATCAGGATCGTCCTGAATGGAAGATTATCATAGGCTTTCCTTTCTTTCTAGCTTCTAGCTCTTAGCGCTAAGCATCATCAGCTATTGTTAATAACTTCTTATACTTCAATCTTACATGAAAGGGTACAATTTTAGTCATCCATTATTTCAGTCATTACTGCTACATTTTAAGAACCTCACACGTAGGTCAGCAACATAGAAAGTTAAAAGAACACATTTACTAAGCTTCACCTATCCTTTAATGTATCTTCTCTCTTATTTATCTCAGGATTGTAATGATATTCTTTTTATGTTTCTTTTAAGATGATCTTCACTTACAGTTGTAAATTCTTGTTAAATTATCATTTTTCTTAAAGCCTTGCAATCAATGAAGCTCCCTAGCCATCACTTTCTGGTTAAATTCAAATAGTATGCCCAGTGAAGATGTCCAAAATTCAAGTGCTCTAAAGGCCTGTGTATTGAACACTACCTTCTGTTCACAGTAAACATAAAAGATGCCTATGCATGTGCTCCATCTATATTAATAGAATCTTTTACTGTGGTATTAAACACTTACAAATGACATTGTTTTATTTAATGCTACTAACCTAGGATTTGTTTAATTCCCAGTGTATTGGTTGTTCAACATCTACACTTCACTCGGCTGTTCCATGTTTCTCAGCATTTTAGGTTAGATGCAACCAGTGGGTGAAATCTGAGTGCTGGAAATTTTGGTTCTAGAATTTGGTCATTTTACAGTAGTGATGGTATTGATCCCTGTTATTCTTAGGCTGCTGCATGTGATTTTCATTGATATATATATAATGTAGGCCTGACATTTACTGAAAGAGGTCTTGCTTGCTTTTTGTTGTTTTTTTTTGCTATTAAATTGCTAGCCATTTTCACAGTCATCAGGAGAATACCTCATTCTATTAAATATCAAAGTCTGTGATATAAAAAGTAGATTTTGCAATAATTTGTACAAACTCTAGAATAATGCAGTCTTGATTCTGACTGCATATTTCAAAATAAACTAAGGCAAAGGAATTTAGAAGTGCTTAAATTCTGCAAAGTATGTCTAGACACATGACAGATGTACTTTTACTAATCTGAATTCAGTACTTTTCTGTACAGAGTGTAGAATTCTGCACTTTTGCACTGAATTGTACTTTTACAGATTTGCACTGAAAATTGTACTTTTACACTGAATTCATAGCTTACAAACAAAATGGGTTTACCTTAAAGGCATGGTGATATAAATAGGGGTAGGCAGAGATAATTTTTGTTCGTGGTCGTGAACACTGAACCACCCACCAGAGATGTTCACAGAGCCTCTATCTTCCTCACCAAAACATGGACAAATGATACTTTGTTCTTCCACAACTTCTTTAACCAAAACATTCCAAAGTTTTGTGCTACAATCCACAGCATAATTTTGTTCAAGCTGTTGCATTTCTTGTAGAAGAAATCTATTAAAATCTATGCCTTTAGAAGCAAAACACTGTTGGTTAGGAGAGGGAGCATTTTGTAACAGAGAAACTCTGATGTATTTGGGGAAATAAATACAAGCGAGAAGTGGGGAAGCTAACTGCTAATTGCCAGAACTCATGCTGAGTGCTAAGAGTTTTGTGCTGCTTGAGAGTGCTGTGTGGTTTATGTACCTCAGTGACTTGGGCTCTTTTGGAAGGAAGTCAAAATGGCCTTGGTACTTGCTTGAGCAGAGCCAAATTGCTACTGTTCTGCATTCTACCCATTGCTAATTTATGTTAATATTCTACATCCATTTGAGAGGAAAAGATGTGCCCAAAAAGTTGTGTCCTTGAATGTAACTGGCCATGAGTGTTCTGTGATTTAGAATAGTTCAGGCTACTGTTGATATCTCTCAGGATGTTCTCTTACCAGCCAGTCAGTATTTTTCGAACTGTGGACTGCTTGGGATGTTATCATTAATCTAACTGGGTGACTGCTATATGCTGAGTAATCCTGTGTGATAAAGAACTGATGCAAGTCTGTTGAGATGGGTGGGAAGAGTGTTCTGTACGGAGTAATAGAGTGTCTGGAAAGGAGTAGTAACGATGCAGCTGAGCATTAGCAGGTGTGAAGAATGGCTTTTCTAAAACACAGGCTTAGTTAGAGTTTTGCAGATGCAGTTATCAGTTTTTGTATTTCCTCGTTAAAACTGTGATTTGGTGAAGGGTTCACTAGGACTCTTAGGCCTTCCCTCACAAAGGAACTATGTGTATGTATATATTTATATATAGAAGAAATTGGTTATAAAGTGCCTGAATGGTTGGCATAGCATGTCCAATCCCTGAACAAAAAACATGTATGCCTTCAGATCTGGAATTTTGTCCGTAAAGGGGGGCAAAGACTATGGAGTATTTATATCAAGGAAATATGGCCATGTCTGCTTTGACCTTAGTAATATGAAAGTAGAACCTTTAGTAACTTTAGTAGAACCTATTCACAGAAGTACAGATTGTAAAGAAAGAATATAGAAGCAAGGTCCTTCTCTCAGGGGAAAATCTTCCCTTATTTAACTTAAAGGAAATTCGGCCAGGCTTTCACATAGTGCTGTTAATGTGGCTCGAAGTGCCATGAGAGTTCTCTGATATGTTGTAAACCACATTGTTGCCTTGTTTTATTCATCTGGAGGGTTTAACAATATTGTCACTTCACCTCATTTATTTCAGGTTGCCAGGCTACTTCTCATGTTAACATAACAGATGCCAGAGGAACATCAGAAAAATCCAGTGTTGGTTTTGAGACAGAGTTACTTTCTGAGACATTAGAAACTAACGATTACTCAGTATTAGTGCTTCCAGCAAGAATACCGTGTGAGGTAAGGTATTTTAATGCTAAAATCTTTGGGTCAATGTTCTTCTCTTCCTCATTACTACTCTGTCAGTTTTGAAAATAAATTACAGATAAGGGTCCACAATAAGAGTGCATTGAAACTGCAGTCTGATTTTTTTGTTTTCTCACATCCATATTGTAGCCACCAGATTTGCAAACTAAAATAATTTTTAGACCGTGTCTGAGGGATTTTATTTCTATGAGACTCATTTGGCAACTTGGATAGAAATGTTACTGCCATGAGGACCTTGTAGTTTAATAGGGTACATGTTGTTGATGACTTTTGAAGGGATATAGAGTTCCTCTTCGGACGAATCCATAATGAGTACATACATAGGTACTGCTACCATGTGAGTTATGCAATGAGTGCTTCTGTGAGCACACACCTAGCCTAATTTTTAATTGAAATAAGAAATATTTTTATATACATATCTAGTGGACAGAAACTGTATTATATGTTCTTTTTTTATTAAGGTTGCTGTGGGAGTATATATGTGAAAGTGTACATTTTCCAGTATTGAATTCTTTTGTATAAGTGAATGGCCCTAGTCAGATTGAGATTGCAGTATACCTGAAATGTCACATATTTTGATTGTTGTCTGTCAGAAGGCTGCTCTATATGTCAACCCTTTCGGACAGATTACAGCCGAATATCAAATAACGATGTACCATTTGTACTGTTAACATATATAGGATATAGTATATTAGTGTAAGTTACTACAGTTTAAACCAGTGCTGCTGTTACTTGGAAAGATTGAAATGCGAACCTACTGTGGCAGAACAGCTAGCAGGTTGAAGAAAACTGCTTCATCCCATGACTTGTTTCCTCTGTTTTTTTCCTCTGCTCCAGTCTTCCTAGGGCTATATCATTTGCAACATTTAAACTGATTTATGCATCTTATATCTATGCATCAAACATGACTTATGCACATTAGTTCATTGTTGAAGTAAGTAAAGTTCTAGGAGAGTAGCATTCCTTCTGGTTTAGGGGGCAGTAGAAAACTACTGGCTCTGGTTATTTGTTGCTTCCATCTTGCTTCTCTGTCAGCTCACCTTAAGAGTCTGAGAGTTATAAGTATTTCAGGTTCTCACTCAACTGGATGTCATTTTTCTAGGCTGTACAGTAGAATGGTCATAGAAAAAGTAGCAATACTTCCGTATGTGTTTAAAATACAGTTTAAGAATGTTGTTAGATAAGCTGAATTTAAAATACAAGATTAATGTTGTCATTTATTGTTTATAAAGGATCTTAAAAAATAACACTGAGATGGCAGCCATGTTTTGGTATTATGATGTTTTTGCACAAAGGTACTGGTAAAGGAACTTCTCTTCCAACGGAAGTTTCAGTTTGCGTTTTACAATTTCAGTATAATTTTATGAAGGACTAATGGGAGCATATTTTAATTTTATAGAACCCTGGTGAAATATTCATTTTGTTGAAAGATGAAATAGATGATGAAACTTTAGAAATTGAATTTATAGCAGATAATCAACGAATTAGGACACAACCAGCCTCTTGGAATAAGAAGGTCAAGTACATGAAAGCGTTAGGTAAGAAAAAAATTCTTTGCTTTTAAATATGGAGAAAATTTTTTACTCCCTTTACTTTTACAAGTAGTTTCACTTCCCACTGCTTTGTAGGTGTTTTCTGTACCAGGGTTTTGCGTACAGATCGTTTATTAATAATGCAGAGAGTCAAAGTCTTGTGATTTATGGAAAACTAGGTCCTATTAGATTGTTTTTGTGTAGTTAAATGACAGGTGGCAGTCTTAAAATGTCATCGATTAGTCACAGATTAACATTCTTCAAAAATGGAATGCTAATACTCTTTTCTTATTACTCTATTACTGAAATGTTTCATTTTATATCTAATGCAATAACATTGGTTATACTCGCTCTATAATTCTTACTGGCATAGGGGTTATTTGTTCTTTGGTGTTTTGTTTTATTTTCATATTCATATCATTTCTCTGAATCGATTGGATCTGCTGGTTTCAAATAATTCTTTTCAACTGCTCCATGCATAATTTTATTTGCCTTTCTTTCCTATTTTGCCTGGAAAAAAATGATAAACAAAGGGCAAAAAAAAGAACAGGAACTTTTATCTCAGGAGACAGACAGTGCCAATTTAAGACTCACACCTACACACTCGTCCATTTGATGAGAATTACAAATCAAAATATTTGTGACCTAAGCAGTCATAGGTTAGCTTGACACTCTGTTGCTTGCTGTGAATTCCCAAAGTGACTTGCATAATATTTTGTAACTGTTTCAATACAGTGTTAGACAGGAATTTAAAATTATAAAGGCCACAGGCTTCTTGACACTGCTTTTGGGTAACTATGGCCTGATTTTTAACCTAGACACTGTATGTGTCCTGGGAATTCTTCAGTACTGTGGCAGCAAAGAGAGTCTGTTCTTAGACCTGAATGAGAAGTACATCACCAGCAAGAGATTTTCATTAGTAACTGGATTTCACAGAGGGAAAGCTTAAATCCTCATTCATAGGTCTTCCAGAATTGTTCTGTAAGAATGTTATTGATCGTGGGAAAGCTTCAATAATGACTGAAGTAATAAAATATGAACAGTGAATGAAATATTATGAAAAGCGGGACTGAGAGCTGCAGCCCATATATTCTTTCACTTCTTATGTGTTTTTAACGCTTTTCTATGTAGTCTTTCTGTAAAATCTGGAAATATTTTGGAGTAACATCTTAATACTGAGGATCTAGCTAATCTAATTTTATAAGAAAAATGCTTTAAAAAAAAAAAGGGGTTGGGCAGCTTTCCATTTGAGTTATTTAAGTTAACATTCTATTCATTTCCTTTCTTAGGCCCTATTACTCTTCTCCATTTGCAGGGTTGTCATTTTTAGTGGGCAGAGTTAGAATTTGAAAAGAACTGTGGTAGTGATGGTATGGTACAGCAGGATGCCTAGCACAATGAATACTAATGAATTATAAAATGTACTAATACAGAGACCTCATGCTGCATGCACAGAGCAAGTCATACTTAAGTAACAGACTGTACAAATGCCTCTTTCTGTTACTTCTTTCTTTTGCTTTTAATGGGTAAATAACTGGAATGGAAGTAATTATACTGCAACTTTTTGCAGTTTAGTACAAGTTCAATTTTGAGAACCTTGCCCGCAATTAGGAAAATGCTTCAAAAGATGAATTTCAATTTGATAGAAATGGGCTTTTTATTAATGTGTAGACATAAGGAAGCTGGTTATAGATTATCAATCCAACAAAGAGAAGTTGGAAGTGTACAGTTTTCATCTACTTTCTAGCATGAAGCAATATGATAAGTCTGTTTCATACAGATCTATGGATTTGTATTTTCTTTTGTCAGCTTTTTAATGTTAGATTGAAAGACAGCGAGAACAAAACTGCTTGCACTAAATCATCTGTGAAATGCAAATCTTTTATGTTTTCTGTGGTATTTTCCTCTGCTCTTTTATTCATTCTCTCAGATTTCTGGTCTGGAATTGTAAAATGTTTTTCAGCAACTGTTCTAATTTGTGTTTTATAAGATTTTCCTGCTGGCCCTGTATATATAAATGTCTACTGTGAGGGTATCATTAAGACCACTGCACAGATTGAGTATTATACTGCAGCAGAAGAGATTGAGCGCATCTTTCAGAAAGTAGCTGACCCAATAGCTTTTGCTTGTCAGGTAAGTTGACTTTTGCAATAAGTTAATGAAAAAAATAGAATCTGAATGCCAGTATGAGCTAAGAAAACATATACCGTGCTGTAAAGACTTTATTTTGATTGCATAGTAATTAATAATGGTTCAGTAATAGTCTCAGGGTTGGAAAGGCCTGTCTTTGTGATGTCTAGCTCTGAACAAAACAGGCAAGTGAAAAGTTTCTCTCCTTTTCTGTTTGTTTTTCTTTAGAGTGATATAAGCATCTTTATTGATGAATGTGCCTAATGAACAACATCCTGTGTTACAGAGGATGAAAATAAAATGTAGTACCAATGTCTATCTCCCTTCAGTGTTCTTTTGAGATGTTGTAAAACCAATAGAAACAAGTAATCTTAAGACATATTGTATTTGAAGGAGTATTATTCATTCACCAGTAAATGGGATTTTTCTGGCACTGCTTGCATGGATAGCATCAGGTTGCTATTCATGAGAAGTCCATGTACAGCTGCTGAAATTCATGAGGTTTTCTGGTTCTCATGCAGATTCTTTGCTTATATTCAGAAGAATTTAGGTTTTGAGCTGGATTTTAAATCAGCATGGCAGACTGCAGTGCTCTGCAGCATCCTTTGCCAATGCCACATAAGAAATAATAAGAAAACATGTATTAAAAAGGGACAGAACCTCAGGTATCATTTGTTGCATGGTGTGTAACCAGAGCAGACTTGTTTTGATGTCTGTATTGTAATTGCAAAGCCAGAACAAAAGTAATAGTTCTTGTTACGGATGCAGACAGTCTCATTTTCCTGTGACAAATCTACCTTATCTACCACCTAAGGCATTATATCCATTAAAAAAAAAAAAAAGAGAATTAATAACAAATGATGTATTGCGTTGTTTGTATTCTTTTCAGGATGAGGGTTGATTGTTTCTAAATACAATTCTCTTTTGCTCTAAGCAAACAGGCCATTGCACAGGGAAGATAGTGTAAGTACAAGCACATTCTTCAAATCTTTATAATATCAATGCTTAGAGGGGACATTGAAGTAGTCTTCTAACAGGTTTAATTTAAAATTTTATACGTAAGAAGTGTGTCATAATGATTAAAAAATGTAATTAGCATGGGAACTTAGATACCTATAGCACACCTGCTATTTCTGATCAAGACTATTTGTGTTGTTCAAGAGTCTGACCCTTCATTTAACCAGTATGCCTAATATTTAGTAAGACATGCAATTCAAAGTCTGTACAAATGCAAACGTAAAAATGTGCAGAGCTATAGCACCAGGAAATACAGCTGTAGTATTAGGACTACCAGGGCTGTTCAAAAATGTGTGTGCCTTTACTCATTTGGATAATAAGAAAGGATTTAAATGAAGAAGCACTGTATGTCTCAGTCTTAATTTCGTTGTATTGGAAGCTAGAAAATCAGATAAAATTTTCATACTCAAGCAGGTTTTACAATCCACACAGTATGGTGGCTGCTTTGCAGGGAAGTACTCTAGTGGTAATTCTTCTGTAAGTTTGCATGTGTGCTGGAAGATTTGTCATAGTATTTAATGGCACCCACTGGGCCGTGTAGTGAAGTATATTAACTGTCTGGTAGCTGAACTATTTCCACAGCTTTTTTAAATACTTTAAGCCTTCATGTAAACCTGATTTAATGCCAACAAGATACATTGTAAAGGTGCAATTTACAGAACATTATTTAACTTAATCTTAAAAAATATGTTCATTCAAGGAAAAACAGAACAGCCTTGGTGCTAATTAGAATTCCCATCAAGTAGCAGGAATAGTAGTAACTTTTATTTCACCAGGATAATTAAAACCTTTGAGACTATCAGCTTATTTGCGAAAGTATGCTGGGGCAACAGTGGTTTATCTATGGAAAATAACAATCAAACACAATAGAAAACAAAATAAAATAGAAAAGCTTACAGCAATTGTTGATCAAAGAAATATCATTCTGAGGTTAAAAGAAAAGTTCAAGATTTTCACGAATGTTTGTAATCCTGATTTAAATTCTGTGATGCAAGGAAATTGCTACAGTAACGCATACCAAAGATACATTGCTTTGCTAAAATGCTTTCTTTGTATTGCTGACCTTTACAGCGAGGTGATATCAATGCTCAGACTATTGCCCTCTTCTCTGCTTTGGCCCCCTGTAAAACTCAAGTAGGTAAACCATATCATACAAATAGGCTTACAGTTATCTGTACTTTTCACTGATGATCAGGTCAATTCATATGCCTTAGTGGGAGACAAGGAAGGTATAGTAATGCTACACCTATTAATTCATTTTATTTTTAGATGGAAATTAAAGATTAGCAGTAGTTATAGTTGAGATAAAATGTGTTCTAAGATTTTTGAAATCATGTTTTGAGTGACATTCTTTACTTCATCTGATAGATTGTTGTTTGCTGTGTTCCATACTTGTAAGCATCTATTAAAAAATATTTAACGTTAGCAAGGCATTTAAAGCAGCCAAACAAATATTGATGATGTATTTGAAAACGAGTAAAAATGAAAAGTTTTAGAAGAAAGCAATCTGAACATTTATATTAAAGTAGGAAGAGTTGGGATTGTTATGACCAAATCATAATTCTGAACATACTTGCTATCAGAATGTTCTACTAGGTGTAGGCAAAAGGCCTTTCACTTTTTTGTTCTCTTGCTTTAACGTAGTTCTGTGTTGAAGCAACTCTCCCAAGGAGGTTGTGTTCTTATAGTAACCTGCAGACAGACTGATTTTAAAGTTTTTGTAATTCATAAATAAACTTTTCTAAAAAAAACTTCTCATCAACTTTTCACTTGAACGTCCCGTTGGATTTGCATGTTGTATTGATTTTTCTCTCAGACTTTCTACCAAATGCAACTATTGATTCAATTATTTAGTGTTGGGAGTTTTCTGGTACATGCTTGTTAGGTTTTCAATAAAAGGAAACTAAGGTCATGTCCTTATTACTGAAGGTGATAGGTTCATTTTGGTTTGAGTGACTTAGAATGTCGAGAGAGATACAGAAAATCTTTGAGAAGCATTGGTTGAGTAATACAATTCTGAGAGCCTATAATTAAAAAAAAAGAAAAAAGAAAACCACTCTTGGGATTTTTTTTCTCCTAGCCATCAAACAATATTCCAGTTACAGCATTTATTGATCAAAAAGAAAAGTGAAAATAAACTGCACCCTTTTCTGTGAAAATGTGAGAGATAGCTGTATGACTCATGAAGATATTACATAGGTACCTTTACCTGATCCTCTAAGGATACTTCCTTTGGAACTGTTTTTAATATTGCCATCTTCTAAGCCATATCGATAGCTGTTATTTTAAAATGTTTAATTCTTTTCCTCTAAGTATGAAATAGTTCCATATTCCATCACTAGCTGTAGTTGTAAGAAGTTCCTGCCTAATTTTAACCCTAGCCCTTGCTTTCTAGTAGAAGTAATATATTGAAGTGCATATAAAGCAGAATCTGATACATAAGAACTACTGAAATAGTTCATCTTTATGTAAATGTAACCTTGTTAGTACTGCTAAAGCCAGTGAAAAATATGTTAATTTACTGTCTGCATGCTGTTGTGGTGGCACACATTTTCAGGGCTTTGTTAGCAGTTATTAAAGAATGTAGGTCATCTCATTCACAAAAGTAGCAAAATCTGTGCTTGCTCTTTTCCTTTTTTACGAAGGTTTTTGGTTTGGTGCCCAGGTGTGGACAGCACTGCTCTGTTCTTCACAGCTATGTCCTGTTGCTCTGAGAAGGGGACAGGAGGCTGGTGATAGTGCCTGCAGCCGGGAGGAGGTACTTGATAAGGACTGGCTTCTGGTGAGAGTGCTGGGGTACGTTTGTACCACTTGCAGGAGAACTAACGTCAAAGGGAAGAGTAGAGGGTTACTGGCTTTGCATGGGAAGAATTGTCTAGAAACTTACTGGCTTGACTCTGAGTGGCTCCTGGAACGTGCCCATGGGTAGACTGATAGAATACAGTGCTTTTTTTTCTTTTCTGATATGATTTAAATTTGTTTTCAGATATAATGTGGGCTTTCTCAAATTTCTGACTGGCTCAATGGTAACCCTTGCAGCATGATTAACTTTGTATGCTGTCCTACCCCTGTTGGTTTTCAGTGTGAATTTGAGCATAGTTTTATTGGTATTTCTCTTCAGACCTGTAGAGAGTTGTAGAGGGTTTTTCAGAATACATAAATGCAACACTAGAGCAGGAAAGAGTAAGATCTCTAAACTAAATTCCCTCCTGGTAGAGGAATGTAATGACCTTTGTGTTTGTTGCAGAGCTCTCAGCTGGATAGTGCAGTGGTCCTATTGCTAGTTCTGTGTCACTGTTATTTCTGCTAAGTTACTGTTACTTCATGCAACTAGTGGGACTGGCTTTCCTGTGTGAGATGGAAGGTATTAGCTTGCATTTTTTTGTAACACTTAAACTAGATTTTCTTACCATGTCCTTTATGCAGAGCAGAAGAGCAAATTTAGTCCTTATGACTCAGTTTAAAAGATAGCTTTTTAAGTCATGTGCTTCAGCCTTTAGATTACAGATCCTTGGAGGAAAAGAAAATGAGATGGTTATCACAGTGCAGTAAGTTTTCTGTGTGTGAGAAGGATGTTGTACCTGCCTTTAAATTCCTAGGAATGGATAGTCCGGTCATTGTAAGACAGGCTTATTAAAGCATTAGAAATGTAGTTCTAATTCAGTTTAGGCCCTCTTGGGAGGTCAAACATGCTAGTTTCAGTGTCTGGTAGAAACTGAGCTTGCTAGATCTGGATAAGCCAAATAACTTTTTATGTCCTTGATGGTTTTGCTGTGAGTTTCTGAAATTGTGTACTTTCCTCATTTCAGGATCTTGCTCCGTCTCATGTAAATTTGATTACCTAAGTTCAAAGTCAGTGCTGTATGTTTCCAAGGTGCTTCTTCCACAGATTTCTGCCTGAATAAAAAGGGGAAGGAGGAGTTCCTGCATCTGCTTGTATTTAAAGCAGAGAACCTTGGAAGTGATAACCTTCAGTGCTTGCTGAAAGGAGATGGGTTTTGATGTGCAAGACAGTCTGAAATATGCTCTGTTTGAAACTACTCCTCATGCAGGTAGTTGTTGAGAGACAGGTGTTGTTGATTTTTTTTGTTTGTTTGTTTTATTTGGAATAGGGAGGATGGTCCTACCTCTTTAAAGGGAAATTAAACATACTATTTCAGATCTAGTTCATCTTGAATTCATCACTGAATATTGGATTTTCTACTATCCAGTTGCTTCAGTGAATACCAGTGGTTTTGAGCCTCCTTTGTCTTGACACAGATTCTGCATATATGCTCATTTTAGCTCATTCCTATGTCGTAAAATCTCAGAATGGTTTGAGTTGGAAGGTATTTAGTTCTAACTCCCTGCCTTAGGCAGGAACACTATTGACTCAGTCAGGTTGCCTGAAACCCCATCCAACCTGCATTTAAACACTTCAAGGATTACCTTTGTATTAATCTGTCTTGAAACGTATTAAAGTAGTACCAGTGTTGATAGTGTGTCTAAAATATCTTCTTGGGATAAGAGATTATAGGATAGTTTCCTAACGGAGTTAGGAAATAATTTTTAAATTATAAATAGCCACTTAATATTTTAAAATTAATGTTAATAGGTTTTTTATTTGGGGGGTGGGAGGGGAGGATGTAAATGTTTAGTAGGCATTTATGAGGTTCACAGTTCACTCAGTAAATGTAATGCTCATGTTAGGTCATAGTTCTATAACATGCTTTAGGGTGTTTTTTTCTAGGAGGGATTGTTTGGTTGTTTTGTTTTCTTGTAAAATCATTTTCTGTACTTTTTTTTTTAAGTCTATATGGTAACAATTATAGAAAATATGCAGTGTTACAGTACAGAAAGGGTAAATATAGAAATGAATAGGTCACAAGTTACTGTATAATGTTTTCTATATATCAAAATTAGTACTGGTCAATTTTGATTACGGGAAAAATGAAAAATCATATTTTATTGATGTTAACTCCCTTTTCTGCACAAATTTGTCACCAAATTCTGGATCAATCATAGAGAACTCAGCCAAAGATATTATCCTGCCAATGTACTCAACATTTTCTGATCACATTGCAATTTCTTTCTTTTTCACTCTTAATAGCATTAGTAATTAAACTGCATGTTCCGTCAGTAGACATCTTTCTCCTTTTCTCCTCAAATTGTCAGGCACTGAGTTTCTTTTAAAGTTCATATATGCTAAGAATGTCTGCAGATACCTCTGTTAGCAATCCCAGAGTTGTCTTGTCCAGAAACACTTCAGATATGTGAATCAAAACATGTAATGCAGAGTTACTGACTCCTGAACAGTGTAAACCAATTCCTTCTGTGTGCTTCTCTGCTGTTGCTGAGCTTCTTTTGATGCCCAGTGCAGCTCAGACTGTGCTAGCTCTCCGGTGCTTGGTGCTTACTGTTTGAATCCCTGTAATCATGCTTCTCATCACACCAGGAAAAGTAGCATTTAGTTACGGCTACCTTGAGAGTAATTAGGAATGGGTCTTGCCCTTTTGTCTAGACAGAATTGGGCAATCAGAAAATGTTCTCATAGCAGTCAAGATTTTACTTGTCTAAAGACTAAGTACTTAGTAGGAAAGTCATCTAACTGGTTGCTTGCTATCAGTTTCTTAATCTGTCAGCAATGTTAGGCCATGGCTGATGGAACGAGCGCTGTTTGTTATCTAGCGAGGTACACAATCTAAATGTGAAGATTTCAAGTGATAGATGGCTACTGTATTCCTTAAACTCATCCTAAATTACTGCTATAGTGACACCTTGGATTAATTGGTAACTGGCATCTGTCAGAAAAGCTCGTGGTCATTGGACCATGTTGTCATCTAAGTCTTCCTGTCCTTACTCTTCATAGAATTACAGAATTGTAGGGGCTGCAAGGGACCTCTAGAGATCATCTAGTCCAACCCCCCTGCCAGTGCAGCTCCCTAGTCCAGGTTGCACAGACAGGCATCCAGGCGTGTCTCCAGAGGAGACTCCACAATCCAGTTGCTCTGTGCAGCCTGTGCCAGTGCTCCATCACCCTCACTGTGAAGAAGTTCCCATGCACGTTTGTGCAGAACTTCCTATGCTTCAGTCTGTGACCATTTCCCTTCGTCTTATCACCACACGCCATTGAAAAGATCCCTTCTGAGTCGTCTTTTCTGAACGCTGGACAGACCCAGGTCTCTCAGCCTTTCCTCTGATTCACGAGGAACCTGAGGATAAAGTTAAAATTGCGTGTGCAACAAATGCAGTTTTTATTTATTTGTCTTTTTAACAGACTTCTAAGTATTCATCTGTGAAGAAGCTGGACAATGTTCTGACTTTGTTATTGGAAAGCAAGATAATTACTTGTGAATTCAGTCCATCCCAAGGTGAAGAGCAGCACCATCAAGAACCTAGTGAGTCTCTTCTTTTTTACATTGAATTTTGTTACAGCTACAATAGTTATTACTTACAAATGTTAATAAGGCAATCTTTAAATATTTAAGGATGCTGGTGAAGTGCAAAAATTCATGATAAAGACAACATAACCAGGGCAGAAATGGAAAAAAAAAAATTGTAAACTTACTTCATGAGTCAGTAGTTACATAATTAGACCTCTTTGAATGTTTCATCAGCTTCGAATTAAATTCAAATAAACAGCTTTTCAGCTCAGTCAACCTTATTCTCACAGAGAAAACAGGCATGATGAGATGTCTGTACATTGTGTGTATATATGTATTATTTTTCTTCTTCATTGTTCTTTTGCAGTACTCTCAAACTTTGCACTCTTATTTCAAATTAACAGAGGAAATCTTATTTTTTATTATTATTATTGGAAGAGAATGGGTTGCTTTTGAACTTAGAACACCATTAGGCATCTACATTGATTTTTAGTAACTGTATACATAATGGTTACCTGTACTTTATTCTGGACAAATGATAATTATGTTATCGAAGTATATATATATAGTGAATTTAGTAGGATTTGTCTGTGAAGTAAATGCACTTTGCATACAATTCAGTAGTGTACCAACAAGATCTACTGCTTATTGGAGGGCTTGGTTGAATTAATTAACCATTTATTAAGGGTTCAAGTTGTATTACAGTAAAACAAGAAGTTGATTATTTAGTTCGTAGTTTGAAAACCATCATCATGACGTGATTTCAGATGAGATGGAGTTAAACTTCAGGTTTACTAAGAAACTGTGAGATTCCTTTCTGAAATAGTTGAGAAGTATTCGAGTTGTTGGGTGACTTGTGTTTTATGTAACCAGACTGTGATTTTGAGAGGAAAATAAACTCAATGTGGTGAGTGTACAGTGTAATAATTTTCATAACCAAATATAACAGATTTTCAAGGTAATCTCTACTGTGAACACTATCGTGCTTCCTTTAATTTTTAGTAAGTTTTTTCTAATTGTGAAGTTCACCCCTCTGTAGTAGATAAAGATTTTTTCTCCTTTTGCATTCTAAAAATGAGCTTAAATATGAATCTGGATTTGAAAACAATCAGGGTATTAAGTGAGGTACCTACCCTTTTCGCAGTAATGTGCAAAACTGCAAGACAAAGGTGTATAGGATATGTTAGAGCATTATTCTAAATGTAAAATGTGAATTCTGTTGGGGATAAAAAACAATTTCTGCTTCTCTAGGACCTCATTAGTTCTAGACACACTTGTGAGTATTGAAAATAATGCTTATTAACCTGTAATCTTTCGCCAAAAAGCTTATGCATTTCAAGAGCAAGCTTGTGAGCTTGGTTAAGTACTGTCCATTTTTGAGTTATTGGGTATTAGGTACAAATGGGAATTCATACTGTTTTTGTGGGTTTTTTTCAGTTTTTTTGTTTGTTTGTTTGTTTGTTTTTTCCCACAAATCAGTATTTTAGGTGATAGCCATTGGAATATTTTCCCATGGATAAGATCAGTTTCAGTTGCTTGTTTTAGATGAAACATCCTATTGTAATAGTCAACCAGTCAAATAGTTACCAGAAAGTAAATCAGGAGTCTGTACCAACAAATTACTGTTGGAACTGCTGTATGTGTAAAAGCTTGTCAGAGAGAGAGTGCACATTTCAGACTTGAACTGTGCCATTTTATTATTGTTTTGTATATTTGAATAACATCTGAAGAAGATAAAAGTATGATTGTTCAGTGCTCAAAAGAGAATGTGCATAAAGAACATTGTCAAAAGATATTTAAGATTATGCATGGATTTTACCTACTAGCATTCCATTATTTAAGATAAAGGCTTTTTCTCATCTTATCAAGGAGAAGAATGTGTATATAATTAGTGATATTTGAAAGTGTGATCTCTGAAGGAGACTATTGGAAGCCCAATCAGATGAGAAAGCTGACAGACTGAGCAGGAACCGCTGGAAAAACAGTGTGGTTAACATTGCAATACTAACTGCAAAGAGATTTAAGAGCAAATCTGGCTTTTCTGTAATGGTAATGAGATGCCTTGTCCTCCATCTTTTGTGGAAGCATGTGACTAAAGCTGTCCTTTTTGTTTGTTTTTCTGTACTATTGTGTGTTCTGTACTAATCTGCTTTCAGGATACCTCATATGCGTGTTATTCCTCTATGGTCTGATAAAGAGCTCCAGTCAAAACACAGTAACTAATCCAAACTGGTATTTCAGAACTCTTCTTGAGTTGGGGCAGTCCTAAATCTAATCTTGAATTTTTGGGTTTGCGAATTCTTAGTTTGTTCATTCCTGAGGTAAAATTAAAAATGGCTTACCTGAAGAAAACCTGTCTTTTTTTTCTCTCCCAGCGAACTGACTGTTACCTATTAATATCACTCTAGTTAAACTCATTTGTTGAGGTTTAAAATTGTGATTTACTTATTTATACAAAATATTGCTTTTTGTCACCTAACACGCCAGGAAACATAACAAATTTTATTCTCATTTCTCTGATTCTTTCAAGCTGAAAAATCTGTCTCAAAAGAATAAGTTTGGGTTTCTAGCTGCTAGTGAAACAAGGGGTGAAAAGGCAGATGGGGAGGGGAAACAAAACGCAGTAAGTGTTTCTTGGTTTAATTGATATTGACACTGTAGAAATCATCTTAAGTGTCTATTTAAATTGATAAAAGAAATAATGTCCTATATCACCAGTAATTTCAGAAATAAAAGTAGTATGTCTTAAAAGTCTGTAGAAGTGTAACTGTAGGCTGTTCTGTTTGCTTACTGCAATTTCATGAAAATTCCCACAGATTAAGACAGTGCTACAATAAATTAATATTAGATTTTATGCTCTGTTTCATAGCTGAGGTGTTCCAGAGTGCTTTACAGAGAAGAGCAGAGAAGGGATCATGACAGGACAAAACTGCAACCTTTATTTAACCTTGTCTGTGCCAGCTAAAGCATTTAAGAGCAAGCAGTACTTTCAGAGTTAGCTGAGAAAGTTACCTTAATGAACTTAAAAATAAACCACGTGGTCACTGTCTGCGACTTTGCTATAATCTGTAGGAAAGAGACCCTTTCTTCACCTTTATCTAGTGACTTGGGAGGCATTTAAACAGCTGCTTGTGCCTCTTTTCAGAATGAGAGCAAAAGGAAAGACCAGTAGGTCTTACTCATCTCTTCTGAGATCATTAACCTTACTATCTTTTCAAGTGAAATGTGTTGTTAGGGGAGGAATTTCTGGGAGATTGGGTCTAAAAATGCCTCTCATCCAGTGCATGGATGTCAAAGCCATTAGCTTATACAGAATGACTACAGATACCACAGCTGCATGCAGAAATGGCCATTGAACTATTAAGGAGGTGGCTGAATGGAACAGCTGCCAGGGCTAATAGATATTTAACATTTATCAACAGAAGGATTATATCCAGGTGACCTCGAATACTCAACAGTTTGAAGGTATCTATCTCTTCGACTTGGAAGGCTTTGGCCCATGAGGATGGCATTCTACTCTAAGTGCTGGAAGCTGCTAGTTGAGTTTCCTAAAATGGCTTATTACAACCAAGTGTTAAAAACTGTTTAAAATGGGTAAACTCATGAACATTATGTGGTGGTTGTCCCAATAACTTGTGTCAAGTCAGGGGGTTCCTAATCCCAGCTGGTGATCTACCAGTCACTCCGGGCTTCAAAAAGGGCAAGAAGGATCCAGGAAACTACAGGCCAGTTAGCCTCACCTCTGTACCTGGAAAGGTGATGAAACAATTTGTTCTGGATGCTATCTTCAAGCAGTTGGAAGAGGAGAAAATTAACAGTAGTCAGTATGGGTTCACCAAGGGGCAATCATGTTCTGCCAACCTGGTAGGCCTACTGCGATGTCTTCACTGGCTGGGTAGGTGGGCAGAGTGTGGTGGATGTTGCAAACCTTGACTTTGGCAAGGCATATGACACCATTTCCCACAACATCCTTGTTATAAAAGTAATTGCAGGATAGATGAGTGGACAGTGAAGTGGATTGAGAACTGGCTAACTGGCAGAGCTAAGAGGGTTGTCATCAGGAGTGCAGAGTCTGGTTGGAGGCCTGTAACTAGCAGTGTTCCCCAAGGGTCTGTGCTGCGTCTGATCTTGTTTAATGTATTCATCAACGACCTGGATGAATGGATAGAGTCCATCTGCAGCAAGTTTGATAATGATACAAAGCTGGGAGGAGTGGCTGGCACACTGGAAGGCTGTTCTTTAATTCAACAAGACCTGAACAGTCTAGAGTTTGGCAGGGAGGAACTTGATAACGTTTAACAAGAGCAGAGTCTTGCACCTGGTGAGGAATAACCACATGCATCAGTATGAGTTAGAGGATGACCTGCCTGAGAGGAGGAGCTCTGTAGAGAAGGACCTGGGAGTCCTTGTGGACAGCAGGTTGGCCATGAGCCAGCAGCGTGCCCTGGTGGCTAAGGCGACCAATGGCATTCTGGAGTGCATTAGGAGTGTGGCCAGCAGATCGAGGGAGGGGATCCTCCCCCTTCAACTACAGTACTGTATCCAATTCTAGGCTCCCTGGTGCAAAAAAGACAGGGATCTCCTGGAAGGAGTCCAGCAGAGAACCACAAAGATGACTACTATTATTTTTATATTATTATTATAACTATTGTTATAACTATTACTAAATCTCTCGTCTAGTTCTTGAAGGGCTGAAAAAGTGCTGTGTAATCTGTATGTCTCATAAGGACTGGGATATAAGGGGAAATGCCAGAAAAATAACTGAAAGAGGAACTAAATGAATTAGAGAAACTAAATAAATTATTAGCATTGATGTTTACTCTAAAAGAAACTGTGTAGATTCCAAAGCCGTAGCTTTGATTGGAAGTCAAGAAGAAAGGGGCTGGAGTTGAAACAATCATGAAGTTAATAGCAAAAATTGACAGGACTAGAAATTACCAGGACTTACTGATATTCGGTGAGTGCTCTGAGGAAACTGGAGAATAAAACAGCAAAGTTTATAACAGCAGCATGCAGTTTTTCAGTTTTGTAGTACTAGAAGGTGTAAATGCGATGCCAAAACCCAGTTTTGCAAGGGAACTGACTAGGCAGTTAATATAAACTGTAATAAAATAAAAATTCTGTCACATTTGAATTGCATAATTTTTGAATGTTCATAATGTTGATAATTAGAATAATTTCTTGTTATTCTTTTTGGATTTTGCAATCTTCAGTTTGGCAATTGGTTGGCAGGAAAAAAACTTAGCCTAATAATGCAAAGCATTCAGGGTAGTAAGGATGAGGGCTGCTTGGGAAGCAGTGGGGAAAGACCTTAGAAGACCTTAGAAGAATTATGCCATAAAATGACAGATGATATTCAGTGTAGGTAAAAATGGGAATAAGTCATTAAAAGTGTAGAGAGGGCAGATAGAGATGGAGTATAAAATGAGTTAGGGACTAGCAATAGAACCTAGCAGCAATTGTGTTGAAAACAAGAATATGCACTTCACACAGACAAGTTGCAACACAGTAAATAACAGGTTGAAAGGACATGACTAAGTGTTGAAGTTATATACTTCTGTTTGGCTTTGTCCCGTTTATCCAAGATGAAACGTAGAGGTTGCAATGCAAATGAATATTGTGCTATTTCAGAGAAATCCTGGAAACTTTTATCTGATGCATCCATTTGATTTTTTTTGTTGTTGTGTTGTTGTTGATAAGCAAATTTTTGCAAGTCTGTGGTAGTCATGTGACTTTTCAGAAATGAATTATAATATGAAAACATAGCACCAATAAAAAAGTCTCTTTTGGATTTCTCAGATGCGAAATGTTTCTAAAGCGTTAGATAATATGTACCTTTGTAAAAAGAAGTCTTGGCTGTAGGATTTTCTTCCCCTTGCAAGGAAACTTATTTCTTAATAGACTGAATGCCCTTATTTTTGGTTTTTAAAGAGAGAGGAATCTCTTAATTATGCTAAAGGGATCTTTATTAAGATATGTATGTGATTTGTATGTCTGGGTAGGCTGGATTGATGGGCTGAAGCCAATTATATGAGCTTTAACAAGACCAACTGTCGAGTCCTGCATTTCAGTTACAACAACTCTGTGTGTCACTGCAGAATTGGGGCAGAGTGGCTGGCAAGCTGCAGGGAGAGGAGTTGGGGAGGTTAGGGTTGGATGTTTGGAAAAATTTCTTTTTAGTGGTGAGGTGTTAGAACAGGCTGCGCAGGAGGGAATAGAGCCACCACCACTGGAGGTTTTCAAGAAGAAGGTAGATGAGTGACATGAATGGTCGCCGACATGGTTTGATGGTTGTGTTAGATGATCTTAGTGGTCTTTCTAGCCTTTATGATTTGTAAAAAAAACAAAACAAAACAAACAACAACAAAAAAACCCACATTCAAAATATTTCATTTGTAGTAGTTATTCTTTTGGTGCAAGTTCTGTGTTGACAGTTTTGAGAAACTGTTGTTCAGTAGCACTAATGTTCAGAAGACTTCTGTAGTAGAAGCTGTCACGTGTTTTATAAGAGAAAAAACTGTTTTTAATGAAAGCTTTTTTTTTTTTTATACAGGTAGCCATTTGAAAGAATTTCCCACTCTTCTTCACTGTGCAGCCAGATTTGGATTAAAGAACCTTGCAACAGTTCTACTCAAGCATCCTGAGGCCACACAGGCTTGTAAAATAACCAATATAGATGGAGATGATCCAGCAAGTATTGCTGAGAAGCATGGACACAAGGAACTGAGAGAATTAATCAAAGAATTGTTGGTATGTTCATATGCTTTTTCATTTGCTATCACTAACCAGATAACAGTGGTGTTTCCACTACTGAAACTGAGTGATATTTCTTTTGTTAAGCTTTGTACTTTGTAGTCCTTTTTTTGTAAAATGTTATATTCATGCTGTCTCTGGAAGAGGGTTGAAGATGGGGTACAGCCACTTTTTCTGCACTTTTGTAATGATTGTAAGTTTCTATGCTGATTGAAATTTAGGCACTAAATGGAAGGAGAACAGTAGATAGGAAGTACCTGATGTGACATGAAAACCCAGTTAGGTCTGTGTTTTTAGCACCACGTGGTAGTTATATTGTGAATAGTCTAGCCCAATCATCTAGATTAGTAAATATAGTTACCTACTTCAAAATAATTTTAGAAGTAATTTCTGAACTCTCTTTGCATTGTCACTCCCATTTGATGAAAAGAATGTTTGTCCTGCCTTGGCTGTTCACTTTTTTACCTCTCTTTGTTAGATGAACTAAACCTTTTTTCTGCCTGGTAGTGCTGGAATGTGTTTGAGCAATTGTTGCCTTTTGACATGGAAGAAGATAACAGAAAAATGTTCTATATTCTGGCAGGCAACCTATTGCCGATAAAATCTAAGAGAATTAACAGTAAAAAAAAAGGGATGTACTGCAGTAACATTTGAGAGCTTTAATCTATTTTAAGTCTTTATTGTGATAACTATAATATGAGCATAGATGTTAATCCTTGCCCAAGATGTTTTAAAGCCTAGAGAACAAATCAGGGTAATTTTATATCAAAGAGAAAGACAGGATGTGTAGTCTAACAAAAGTAAGCTTATGCTGCAGAGACCTGTTATAGTTCTGCTGATGATGTGATTTTTTTTTTCCTGGTGTTGGACTCCATGCATTTTCTCTTCTTTCTGTTGTGACCATTTTTCTGTGAACACAGAATGAGAAAGACAGAAGTTTTATTTGTCCGTTAGCCAGTCATCTTGATGTATCTGTGGATAGACATAGAACTAAAGATGAGTTTGAAGAAATCTAAATATCTAAGGAGCAGGAGGCAAAGGGACAAAGCTGGACTCTTCTCAGCGATGTGAGGTGTTAGGACAACAGGAAATGTTCATAAACTGATGGATAGGAAGTTCTGCACAAGTGTGCGTGGGAACTTCTTCACAGTGAGGGTGATGGAGCACTGGCACAGGCTGCACAGAGAGGTGGTGGAGTCTCCTTCTCTGGAGATGTTCAAGACCCACATGGATGCCTACCTGTGCACCGGGGCTAGGGAGCAGCTTTGGCAGGGAGGTTGGACTAGATAATCTATAGAGGTCCCTTCCAACCCCTACAATTCTGTGATTCTGTGAAAAATCTGATAATAGCTGTGAATTTTTAACAAACCTGGTGAGGAAAGTGCAAGAAATGTAAAAGTGAGTTAAGCTAGAAAAAAGTTGTAGTAAAGAATGGAATCACTGGGTGACTGAGATTAGCTATTAAATTTGTAAAGCAAGGACATGGGAATTGATCAAGTTCTGTGGGTTTTTTTGTTTGTTTGCTTGTTTTTTTTTTACTTGGTGTAGCTGTCATCTAATGTAAAGGTGAAGGAGAGACACTGAAGAAGAGTTTTCTGTAGTCAGTGTTGAACTGCGAATGTGACTTCAGCAGTGTGTTACAATCTGATCTTCTTAAAATGAGTTAAAGGGAAAGAAAATCGTAGTCTGTAGTACCTGGAAGTATGACATTTTGTCAATGGTCAAGATGCTGAATGAGAATGTGCCATTTACCTTTTTGTTGTTAAACAGCTGTTGATACAGACTTCAAATAAAACTGGGGGAGGGAAAATATCTGCAAAGCAGGAAGTTCATATCTAATGGAGAATGTGATCTGGTGTCTTCTCTGAGGTGACAGGGAGTATTTCGTTACATTTTCTGATGCAGAGTAATCAAAACCTTTATCTCAGGTTTTGATATAGTAATTGAGATCAAAATTAACTAAAGAATATGTGGTCCTCCTTTCCATTCAGCATAAAGCTATCTATGAAACCATACAAAGGTTGTTTCCTGGATTAAAGTGTCACTGAAACCAAGTCTACTACCACTGTAAGAATGTGTAGTCTGGTACGTAGTATACTTCACATTTTCGTCTGATTCAAATGCCATGACTCGCTAATGCAACACGAGTAAAAACTGGAGCATGCTTCTAGTCTGCTAAATGTGTAATATGACATTTTAGAAATGTTAGCTCTAACCTCAGAAGAAAAATGGCTTATTTGTGTCCCCTGTAATAGTGCACTTAAGAACAAAAACATTTACTGTACTTCTGTAATTGATGGGAACGTGGAGAAGAAATACTTGCATGGCTCTGAGCCAAGCAAAATTTAGTTTAATCACAGACCAGGAACTTACTGTTAGAGTTGGAGTATTAAATTGCTCACTATTGCAACAGAAGTACCTTTGTACTTGGCATACCTCTCACTGTTTTAAAATTGTTACCTGTGTTTTGCTATTCCTGTTAGGAGTAATCGCAAAAAATTCACAGTAATTCATCACTTCTGTTGTAAAGAGCAATAGGGTTACAGAAAAATGAATGTATTAAATATATTTTCAATTTGTCTAAAAACCTGAAAAGTGCCTTTCATTTGCCTTTGTGCTGGAGAGTCCTTTGGGGAGTCAGAATTTCTTGAGATGTGTGGTTAGAGAGAGAAGACAGTGAAAGGGGAAGGGGCTACTACAGCTGCTATTTCTACTTCCAAATCCACAGCTTTGTCATGCTGGCCTCTTTGGTGTACGCTCAGCAGACCTGTGCTTGGAGCTCTCTGGTGATGAAGCTTTGCTGCTTATACACTTCATGCCTAGCAGGCGTACTGCAAAGGTGCTCATGGCTCTGTTGGCCAAGGGGAGCTGCAGAACTTGCACACTGGTTTGTCTGTGGTACAAGTTCCCTGTGTTTGTTTAAAAATCTCTTTTCTGGACCTGGGTGCTGACAGTGTTGATGTGGGAGTGTTTCAGCCGCAGCAAGCGGATCCAGCACCATCAGCTGATGTGCCAGAATCTGATTTCCTGGTCTGTGTTAAGTACAAAGCACAAGGGAGGGATCACATAACATGTAGCACGCTTCTGTTGATACAGTTGCACGAATGAAGGAGTCAGGAAGAGATTTTCCTCTTTTATTAAGAGTGTTAGATGCAGGAATATTTGATGCTAAAACATCCCACCATTTAATAACCTGTATAAATGTGTTCCCCAAAGCAGGAGTGTCTGCCTTGTCTCTCAGAATTCTGCATTTTAAAATCTCCTTCAAAATGTCTCCTGTGCTTCAAGGGAACGTTGCATGAATTGATCCATTTGCGTTAAAGGTACTAAGTTGATGGAGTAGTCTCTAAAAGAATCTGCTTAATGAGGATTGTGATAAAACTCTGTCTCAAATATACCAGTAATTTATTAAGCAAATTGTATTTCTCTTGTATGTTAGCACAGAACTACTTAAATGGGTATTCATTTCCAATTCTGACACATGTTTTGTTTGAACTTCAATTAACTTCTTCTTCCGTGGCATAAAATAGGAATATTGTTTAACATTCTGTGATAACATCCTGAATTATCACTTTGTCTTGTGATATTATTCTTCTGTAGAACCAAGGGTTTGAATGTTTTCTATTATTGCTTATAGGTTGAATTGTTTGAATTTAAAACTAGTAACAGGCATAAGTAACTAGGAGTACTGACAGGAGTCCTTGTCTAGGAGAATCTGAAGAGAAATGATGAGCCTTTTAAGACTCTGGTGATAGATCAAGTTTCTCTAAAAAAAAAAAAAAAAGTCTGGCCATTTTGATACTTGGTTGCTGTTCTTGTTTCCCGTTGTGGGCTTTTAAGCCTACATAAAAGTTCTGCTTACAGAAAATAAAGAAAAGAAATTCTTATCCAGCACACAAAGGAAGACTTAAAAAAAACTAGATGAGATCAAATTTTTGAAGAACCAGGTGACTCACTGGGAAAGTATGGACAGTCTGTGACTTCTCCATTTAGAACTGGAGGTTGCGCTGATAGCCACTCCAGACATTTCAGCTTTGGCATGGGTGTCATTCCTTATTCTGGCACTTTAGGATGCCATTTTCTCCCTTCCTTTATTGTGGTACTGACTAGGTCAGTCAGGAAGGTTACTTTGTACCACTTGTAGTATATGTCACCATTTCTAAGAAAAACACATTTCTGAAAGTGGTTTATTAGTTGTTAATGTAAATAACTTCTGATTGTTGGCTGTGGCCTTCAAGGCAGTTTCCTAGTGGTAACATAAATGTTACTGAAATATAAAATTTGAAATGATTGTTTCCTGTTCCACTATGCAGTTGAGGCAGCACAAATTCAATTTAATTTTTAATATATCTTCTGGCATTTCTGAATTATTTGTCTGAAATTCAAGGCAGAAGATAAAGTTGTTGGTTTTTTTTTTTATTTAATCAAGACCTATGGCCAAGCCTGTGACAATGCATATCAGAACGATGGACAGGTGGAAACATTCCCTTTGCTACCAACAAAACCCTGTCTGGATTTTTTAATATTTCTTATGTCTGCCTGCTTCAGTCATCTCTCTTAGGCAGCTATTGAAAAAATAATAAACATTTAATTCTGCACATTTTAGTGAAATTTCTATGGATTTGGGTAGATTGGGACACTCCTCTCAAGGTGGGCCTTTTGTAAGAAGTCTGCTTTTTTTTCAGAAGGGAGAGTCGCATTAATTCTTTTTTAGCTGTTGAGGGACATCCTGCAAGGTCTAGCTTCATAGTTACTGGGTTTTCTGTTTTCAGCAGTTCTCTTAGTAACAGAGAAGATAATCTTACAGGTGGGCATAGTTTTCATTCAGAACTTATTTTGTGGATGATGTGTTAGATAAGTGTTAGGGAGGAAATTATTTCTGCAAAAGCAAGATGTATTTTTGTAAATATTTGGAAGCTTAAAGGATGGGCAGCTCTGTAGCCTGAGATAATTCATCATTGTATGCTTCTCTCCTCATATCCATGTCTTATTTTGAAGTGAATGCTGAACCAGAATCCAGAATTGCTTCAAAAATTTTTTTTGAGATAGGAAATAATCTACAAAAAAAAAACCCAATGTATTGTGGAATTTGAGGGCTTTTTTTTCTTCAGCTGTTTTATGCAAAATAAATATTTCCTGGCTTTTTAGCTACCACCTTCAAATGCCAATGAATCTTAAGATGGCAGGAATACATTTAACAAGGATTCACATGGTTTTGTAGAGTGTTCTAGAAACTCACCAAGTATAATTTTTTTCAAATATGTAAGTATTATTCTTACATCAGTGTTTGACTTTGTGGTTTAATAAAAGGCTGTATGAAAAGGCAGAGCTCCCTACTGAGAAACTATTATGTGTTCAAATCTGGTTGTAATCTCTTCCTAAGCTATTAATTTTCTGCTGGGTAAGGACCACGTGTAGAAAGATGATTTGTATACATATCTTAAATGAAATTAACCTGATTACTCTCAATTTATTTTTTTTAATTCCTTTCAATGCTACTGTAGTGTTTCACTGTCCTATTGCTCGTTGCTCTCAAATAGCTGGGAGAATTTGTGAGAGAGAAGATTAATCTAGTTTCTAAAATTTGTGCTAATCCACTAGTGATTCCTCCTTGAAGACTACTGGGATAATATTCTTTCAGTTATATTTTAATGCTTAGATATGTTGGTTGTATACATCCTTTAATATGCTGGAGCTTATTTAACTGAAATGAAGATTTGAATGTTGTTTTCTTTTTTATACTTGTTAGTGAGAATTCACAAACCCTTGGTGTTGAAATCAAATTCTTAAGCTTCTGGAGGAATCTGAGCAGAAAAACCTGTGAATTTCTGCCAACTGGCAGGCAGACGTCATCCTATGATTTCAGTTAGATGTTTGTTCGCAGAGACCAGAGACCTCTTTATTTATTTATTTATTCTAAAATTCCTTGTGGAAAGGCTTCATACTGTCAGTGCTTGGATTCTTGTAGGCTTTGGCTGGGGGCAGAGTGTCATTTTACTGTCTGTCAGTGTTTCCTTCTCTCCTCTTTACATGTTCTCAGAGGGACTTGCTCTCTGTAATAAAAACTTGTTGGAACTTACTGCCTTTTAGGATTAGAGTCAACAATGTATGTTTAGTGAAGAGATGAAGGTACTGACTGAGCATGGAGTTTTACTTTTAATAAATGAGCCCAGATTTCTCCTTTTAAAATAAATTACAGACACTAAACACATTTTTAAAGTTTCTGTGTTGACTTTTATGCAGTCTAGAAACTTGTGCCTTAACAATGGTTCTGTTGTAACAACAACAAAAACCTGCAGATTTGGAAACCTTTTATATGAGATGCCTATTGAAATTTTTATGTAATTCAAAATGAAAAAGGATACTTTTACTAAAGAATTAGCTGTTTTTTTGTCTAGTCTTCTGATGTTCTCCTACTACAGCAGTGGCACAATTGTTTGCAATTTAGTTATTCAAAAAGCTTTTACAATTGTTAGGGAAACTCTAATACTAATGATATCTCAGGCAAAATGCTTGTAAATTGGGTTGCTGTAGTCCTGACTGTTTGGGGCAAGGTAGCATCCGCAAAGATGCTAAGAAAGGGAACTTTGTTGCTGGATTTTTTTTTGTTTGTTTTTTGTTCGGTTGGTTTGTTGTTGGTTTTGATTTTTCATAAATCAGTCATCCCAGTCAGTCATCTGCATTATTAGGCTCTGAATTTGTTTGAACATGTGGAAAAGGTTTGGATAGACTGTTTATATCAATGGTAAATGCAAATAGAATGCTTTATGGTAAAATGAGAAAACAAAACTGACCATTTTATGTTGTCTTACAAATTGGTGCCATGATATGTCAAATCTATCCTGTCTTTAAAGAAGCATGGAAATAAATATGTTCAGGTAGCTAGAGACTTTACTAGCCTGAAGAGTTGTTAGAAAGTATACGGCAAAGATGCACAGAATAATGACTTTTCAATGTAAATTAGCTGCTTTTGTGTAACCTCTGTCATAAGGGATCAAGCAAATTTGGCATGAAATCCTATTAGCTGTAAGATGTGATTTCTTTGTTCAACTAGTAAAGTTACTACTGATGCCAAAAACAACAATTCAACAGGCTATATGTTTTTGTGGATGTTGAAAACTTTCGGTCACTGTATGTCATGTCTTGTTTTCATCAGATGAGTATGAATCCTCTTCACAAATTGCGAATCAGTTGCAGGAGGTTAAAGCAGCCACTTCCTGGGAAGAAGTTACTGCATAGTTGTCCATTAGAACAATTGCTCCTGGTACCTTTCTGCCAACTTTCCTGTGCTGTTCAAATAACTGTTAGTAGGTGAGCAGGTTGCTTTTCTACTTCTTCCTTGGATACAGACATCTGAGACACAATTATAATGCATAGAAAAAGTTTAAATGATTTAAAACTCATCCACTAACTCCAGGTTTACTTCACAAGGGAGGAGGGCTAGTGCATTTTAGCATAAAGACAGAAGCAAGTTTTGGATATTTTCTCTGTTGGATGAAATGATCTGCACGTACAGGTATAGCTGTCAAAAAGCAGGTGTACTTCAAAATAGTATATGATCTCAGTGAGACTATCTGGAGTATGCCCTTTGGCTGCCTCCCAGTGATTTGCAAAGGAATCAGATTTCTGTCTCATCTTACAAGTTGGTGAGCACAATGGATAACGCCATATCAAAATCACCTTCCTCCAGTCTCTCAGAAGAGATGGAGTGGTAACAAAAACACACAAAGAGCAAAACTATTGAAAGAAGGATTTCAGTTTTGTGAGGGAAAATGAAGGAAAATAAGAAGAGAAAGGGAGCTGTTAGTTATTGTGTTAATGCAGTCTCTGATCCAGAACCACATACTTATTGAATGACATTGAGAGGTCTGAAAGGAGAAGTTTGATATCAAAACCCAAAGCAAAACTAGAGGGAAAAGCAAGAATTAATGAATAATGTTAAGTAAGAGACTTTCTGTGTCTTCAGCAGTCTGAAGGTTGAGAGTTCTGCACAGCTCTAACAGTGACTTACTAGACTTTCCTGCAGCTGTAATTTATTGCTTAATTAGAAAAATTGTCTTTAGGCTCTACATCAATAGAATGACCACTGGGGAAAGGCTCTCAAAGCCACCAAGCCCATTATATGAAACTGCTTTGAAAAACCCATTTGTGTCCTGCATATCATTAGTTCTGCTTAATACAGCTGTGAACAGTCTCCATCTATAATTCTGAGGATCCTGAACAGAAAGCATGATCTTTGTTTTGCCTTCTTCTCTTCTCACCTACATATATTATTATGCAATAAATAATTCAGTATTTCATACCCAAGACTCTAGACTACCTAGCAGTATTATTTTGCTTTTCTTTTATTTGGTGCAAAACTTAAAAATGGTTTCTCGGTTCCCATACACTAACTCAGAAAGGAGTGTGCATCTCTTGCTGTATATGTTCACTTCCACGAAGAAAGCCAATATGCTAATAGATTGCTTTATAATACTTTGATTTGCAGTCATTATAATGCTGTCTGTAACAGGCATAGGCAGCCATCCTCAACCTCATGAGCTATATGCCAAAGTCCTTTTGAGTATGATAGCAGCAATGTATATATGTCAGAAGTTTGGGAGTTTTTCTTAGACAGCAGAAGTTAATCGTTCCCTCTTTCTATGACTGTGAGGCATAGAACAGGACCTCAGTGCTCTCTGATGAGTCACATTGGTTTGATTTTACTTGGCTCTGAGATTTCACATTATTTAGCTGTTCCTCTGTGGTCATAAGGGTGATCTGGGAGCTAGTCTTCAAATATTAGAGAACAGCTTAAGAATTGTGGTTGGCCACCTGTGGCCTTCAGAATTCTGGCTGAGTACACCTGCTGTTAATAAATAATGCTTTCAGAGAACCGAAAGGAATGGAAGTAGGCAGGAAAGTCTCCTTCCATGTAGAAGAAGCTAGGAAGTTCCCCCTTCAGGTTACCTAGGAAAAAATACTGAAATCACTATCTGAACCAGACATAAAAGTAACTTAAGTGTGATTTCTAACGTGATCATTTAATCAAAGATCTTCTTTAATGAGATATTTAGAAAACAAAATCGACTTGCTTCCTGCCGATGAGTTTCCTTGATGATTGTCTATGGCTCTTAGCTGCTTTTCAAATTGAAGTCCTGTGATGCAATGAAGAGGCTAAAGGTGACAGAATCTAGTACTAGTATATAAGAATTGCAGTAAATTCTGGTCAGTTTGCCCTAGGGACACCTATCATCATTGACAACATAATCAGTAAGCTGTATAGCTGTAAAAACTTGCACTTTTAGTAGATGTATTTGCTCCTCTTTTCATGAACATTTGTTTTCCATAAAAATAGGTAGATGAAGATGGAGACCTGAGCTAGCCATGCAGACTAAGAACAAGAAAAACCTTCTAGACACTCCTAAAAAGATCATTTCAGGATTCTGAAAGTAAACGTGATTGAGCTTATCATTGAGAACTGCTCACCTTGTTTTTTCTTTCAGATTGTTAAATAGAGTATAGCTTGTTATTTTGATTTTTCTTGTTTTCCTGTGCAACTATTAAGTGCACCCATGTAATGTAAAAAGAAAGATATTATTTCTTACTATTTTTGTACTTTTTTGCTTCTTAGTCATTTAACGATGAGAAAGCTTAAGAGTTCATTGAACTGCATTGCTTTGCAGTGAAACTGCATTGTTTTGCTCATAAAATATGATGTATTTAGTTAGAATTTGGGCACTCTGAGAAACAGACTTCATTCAGCCCCTTGACTGTGAATCATTACTGAAGAACAAATAATGCACAGTGCTGGAAGAAAAATGCAGCAGATTTTTCAGGCAATACTGAGATATGAGGCATAGTTAGACTTGCGAGAGGTAAAATTCTTCAGAAAGGTGGTTAACAGCTGAATAGGGTTTTAACTCTATGCCTGCAAGCAGTGTCAACAAAAAAAGTAGATGGTGGAAGTGCATGAGTAAAGGCTTCAAGCAACCTTAGAAAAATGCAGAACTGCTGAGCTACTTTTGAACGAAGGCATCCATTTCACAGAGCAGACATAGCATATCCAGGACATAAATGAACCAAACCAAGTTTTTGTCAGAGCTAAATTTTAATTGACCTACCAGAGTAGAGTAGAAAAAATGGTAAAGCAGGGAACAGAAGACTATATAAGGATTTGGAATACAGAATTTTTTTATTTTTATTTTTTTTGTTTTAGGGTAGTAGTAGTGACTGGTAACTGGCTAGTAGCTAGTAACTGGGGATCACCAAAAATGAAAAGTATGCGTCACAGAAGGTAGCTGATCTAAGTAGAGATGAGATAATGAATTTCTGAGGTATTATGACTGTGAGCACCAAATTGGTGTGTCACATGCTGCTCTCATAAGCATATATAATCAACATTTGATGGTTCTGGCTTAAGTAATGTGACTATGAGTGAAACTATATGCCCTTATACCAAGTAAATGAAGATTTAATAGGATTTCAAAAAGTTTAAAAGATTAACATGCTTTTGAAAAGCTTTTTTAAAATGTAATGGATCATAAAGTACTTTTCTTCTGTTGCCTGAAAAAGTCTGTGTCGACTGAAGGGAGGTCTAGCTGCAGATTATTACTGGTTATAAAAAGCTAATCCAAAATACATATATACTGATTTTTGGTAAAAGTGAACCTTGTGAACTGCTGAAAAAAATGGTTTCAAAGATTTTGTGGGAAGTAATGATGGCAATAGTACAAAACATCAGAGGTTGCATATTCTCAGTTATTACTATGAGGAGATTATCTGCTGTAAAGTTGGGATTTCTTCTGGTGTTTTGTTTAACAGGATGAACTGGAAACTTTTAAACTATTTTGAGTGAATATATTACAAAATATGCAAAAGGATAGGAATGCATTTAAAAACAGAAAAATCTATGGTGGAGGAGACAGGAGTGTTTTATATTTTCATTAAATGAACCATATGATGGGAGGCTCATCTTAGGCTTTTCATACACATTAAAAATACTGGCAAGGTCAAGTAAGAGAATTCATTGTTGATAGTTCATGAAGAATTGGCTCCCTAGAGAAAAGTAGACATAGATTTGTTTATGTTACTGGAGGCACAGGAGATCATATATTCATTGTTTTTGTTCTCATTTCCCTAAGAGAGCCTCAGAAGATCTTTCAGCAGCTCCCACAGAAAATGTAGATAAACTGGTGATTGGATATATCAAATCTGTTTTTGCTGAATAACACTATGCTTCACCTGGTAATATCTGAAAATCAGTGATATTTACGTGGGCAAGGCTGAAATGCCTTGCAGTTAGGTACAGATTTAAGAAATTGAATCCTGCTATTCGTTATTTTAATTCTTTAAAAGCTAGTGAAAAAATCATGTTAAAAGCAGCTGTAGACTAACACAGCTGTAGACTTGTATTAAATCCTGTAAATTGGCAGAATTATGCAAATAAATCATGGGATGTTGGCAACTGTAACCAAAAGAATAAAAAAGTAAATGTAAGAGCTAGAGCAATAGGGAGTGGTCAGAACTCAACACGAGCACATTGGGATCTTTCCACTAATATCAATGTTCTTACAGAGTTTAGTGGACTATTCTGCAGGCTAACAGGAGATTACCATGAAAAGCTGAGGCATCTATTGTAGGATCTAATCCATCCAGTAGAAATGCCATTATTGATACCTAATGGCAGTGACTGGCATACTTATAAGACTTGGAAATTTTATGACATATACAGGGAATGGTGTGGAGTGGTTGAATTTTTCTTGTTTGTTAATAAAGTAATTGTAAGAAGTTTAATTGACAAGAACCCCAGCTTCATGATGCTCATTTCAAACATTTTCCTTGATATTTTGTGAGAAATTAATTCATCATGGCCTCAATAAATTTGTGAGTCATTTGTGATGTTCAGAATTGTAATCTGACCTTTCTTTTGGATTTCTCTAGTTAATAGATATTTCCATTTCAAATATTGCTGGGAAATTTTATTATGTTCATTATAATTTGGTTAGCAGTGAAATGTTGATTGAGTACTGCTAGGTTTGTTTAGATAATAGCAGTTGATTAATTTGCAGATAATTTCTGATTGGAGGAAGTTATGTGTTAGATTGATACACAAATTATTATAATGCTGTTTTAGCTGTTAATGATTCTATCAGTGCTACATCAAGCTCATAGCATGCTAGTATATGGGACAGGCATATGGTTAGTAATTGTTTTTGAGGGTTTGTGTAGTAAATAGTTCCATGATTACTGAATTCTTCAATTTTTGGTCCTGGAATTGAGATCCTTATTTCTAAATAAGTGTCTAGTTCTAGTCCTTGGCTTATCAAACATGCAGTTCTGCATTCTTAGCAAAATGTGTTGTAATTTAAAGCTGATTTTGATTATAGCCTTTGAGCGTTGCTTTAGATGTAGGATGTGTGTATCAGAGTACATGGTGACCTTTGCTAGAGCCTAGACAAAACATCATGTGTCAACATGCGTTATTATAAATAAAAACTGGAATTATCTCAAATTATAAAAAGCTACCAGTATTTGTTGACCTACATATATCAACAGTTAGTTTCCAAACTGTATTCTTAATCTTTGGTCCAGCGCAAAGATGTTTTAAGCATTTTATGCAGTGTATGCTTGCTTTCAAGAAGCAAAACTTGAAGTTTACTTGATGAACGCATGTATTACACAGATTAGATCTCCTCTGTCTCCATCATCTTGGATGAGCTGCAAAAATGACTAGAGGTCTAAATTCAGAAACGTCATTATAATCACTGCCTCTGACCTGTTAAGCTTATCCTGTGCATCTGAGCAGGGACGAGGGACAGAGACGAATTACTTGAGTTAAGAATTTTATGTATTACATATAATTCCACATGTTAGTTGAGGATACCTAATAAGAGGAATGATGTCAGAACATCATTTATTTATTAAAATAAAAAAATGTTTATAAACCATTTATTGATAAGAAATGGACCTAAAGAATTTCAGCCCTCTTGGTATTTGTGAACTTCTGAGGATAGATCTGGCTTTTGCTGTGCTCATCAGTGTTAGAAGTGGACCTCTGCTATGTGTGTGCAACATGCCTGACCCAGCAAAATATTAGATTCAGTTTGTGATTTTGATCCATTTAAAATTACAATAGCATTTTTCTGATTTGGCACTGATTAGGGATGAGGTGCAATTTCATTATATTTTTCTTCCACTATTTATGACCTTAATGTCATAAATAAGGAGCTTAATCCTACTCAAAGACCAATCCCAAAAATCGTGACAGTAATGTGCAGCTACTAATAGCTACCCATACTGCTTGCAGGAATACAGGACTGTGTCTGTTCTGTGATAGTGAATTCTCTTTCTCTTGTTCAGGCTCTCCATAATGATTAGGAGTTATTGCTGAGTAAGGTCAATAACAAGGCAGATGGCCTGTGGTTGGTTTCTAGAGCAGTGACATTCTTTCCCAAAACTAGCTCTGGAAAATGTTCGTCTTTGTCAACTCTTTTCTTTCTAGTACTTTTAGTATTACTTCATCTGCATGCACAGGAACATGGCCAAATACAAACAAATTGTAAATGTGTCAAACATCTTTAAACCAGCCTCCCTTTGGACTTAGTCCTGTACTATGCTTTGCACTGTCTCTTACACAGCTTACTGAGGCTTCTAAGTATGCTCAGCAGCTGAGCTATGGAGGCTCTGAAGCCTTGTAGATTCTGTGAATGTCATTAGACCCTTAGAAAGGAAAAGAAAGATCAGGAAAATCCTTCAATCCTTCTTTTCCTAACCTTTTCATACAAAAAGGTCTGGAGTGATTAAAAGAAGGAGATGGAAGCAGAACAGTATTAAGTCCAGAGTGCTAAAAGAAAGGCAACTGTATCCTGGAGTCCATCAGAAGAAGCATGGTCAGCAGGGCAAGGGAGGTGATCCTACCCCCCTGCTCTGTGCTGGTGGGACCTCATCTGGAGAAATGTGTTGAAATGTGGAGTCCAGATAGCGGCCTTTCAGTATGTAACAGGGGACTGGCTGTAAGGAAGAAGGGGACAGGATCTTATCAGGGTCTGTGCTGTTAGGACAAGGGGAAGTGGTTTCAAACTATAAGAGGGGAGATTTAGGTTTAGAAAAAATTAACTACATTGAGAGTGGTGAGGTGCTGGAGCAAGTTACCTAGAGGGGGTGGTGGATGCTCCATTACTGGAGACATTCAAGGTCAGGTTGCATGGGGGTTCTGTGCAACCTGATCGAGCTGTGGATATCCCTTTTTATTTCAGGGGATTTGGACTAGATAACCTTTATGTGTCCCTTCCAACTAAAACAATTCTATGATTCTATTATTTGTGAAACATAAGATAGGTTTGGGCAGAAGGCAGAATGTAGAAAGGACTTTAAGCTATGGCCTAAGCAGAAATCAACAGAAAGAGTAGAAATCAGTGCAGAAATCTAATTTTTTTTTTTTATTAATGATTTCTAAGATACCTACCTGTGTTTCACAGGAATTACATGTTGTATTTGTAAAACAAGGATTGGTAGTTTCATCTTTTGTGTATGTGTGTGTGTGCATTCCCCACACTAACATTTCTGTTGCTTAATTCTGAAGCTGCTAATGAAATTGAGATGGATTTGTGGGTACCTCCCCAATTCTTTACAGATCTGACAAGTGGCAGTGCAGTGAGTAGCTTTTGACATAAGTTTACATCCTCTGAACTGAGTAGGTGCTTCTGTTTCAAGGAATTCAGTAGGCAGAAAGATTAACCCCCTAAGTGAACATAAATTCATGAAAGATAATTCTGAATTTTGCATGTTATTTGTTTTTTCCTGTTTGTACCTTGTGGAATTTGATTCCAGTCTCCATTTGAGTGTCAGTTCTCCAAAGGAGCTATGGAGATGAAAAACACAGTAAAGTTAGAAAGAACAAGTAATTAGCAAAAGCACTGACTCTAAGTTGTGTTATTAGTTATAGGACACTTCATTAGATTTAATCTGGTATAATTTTTTCTTGAAAAGAGTTTTGTGTGCTTTGTTCTTGATTTCTTATGTAAGCGAAGGTATCTGGCTAGCACTTACTCAGATGTTGTAGTATGATCAGATGTGACTTGCACTCCAGTTTCTCTAGGGGCAATGCTTTGAAAATTTGCCATCTTTTGGCTTGGGTGGTTTTCTGTAAATGCTTGTTGTTAGAGGTACTTTAGACCTTGGGACAATGCTGTTGCTGACTGCATGTAATACCTTTCAGCACATGTAGCTTTAACAGCTGTTGGATTTTACATTCTAGCCTGTTAGTTTTTCATCTTTACAGATAAGCTCTGTGTGACAGCATGAAACCAGAATTTCTGAGCTGATATACAAGAAGACATCTGTTCTAAATGTGCAATTGGAAAGCCAGAGGACTTGCAAGTACCAGAAATAAATTGACCTGTAGTCATTATTTTAATTGAGGAGACTGTTTTGAAGGGTCTAGGTATTACTCTAGAAAATGTCACAAACCTCCAAACAAGGCAGACGATACGTGATGTTTTATACCCGTGTCTTTCATTAGCTATAAAGCCTTCAGTGGCAGTGAGGCTGATGATCCTCTTAGTTCTTTCACATACTGAACAAGTTAATGATGACTCATCTAAAATGGTATGTTTTCAGACCAATTAGAGAGTGTGATTTATACAGTATTGTCTCAACTGTTAAAATCTAAATTTGCAAGTGTTATTAGAAGCTATTCCATGAAACAGCAAAGCGGAATTGTTATATTAGTCTAAGTAAGTTATGTTTTATAATGGAAACACCAACCATTTCTATAATTTTTTTATTTTAATTTATTATTATTATTATTATTTTTTAGTATCTATTCATTTTATGAACTTGTTCACAGTAGTTGCACTTTGATTGTGACCTTTTTTTCTGTAGTTGTATGACCTCTATAAACATATCACAATTCAGATGCTTTGGTTGTTGTTTTACCTCTTACCTAGGTCAAAATTATGTTTCTTTTGCATTGGTCAGAGAAGTGTAACACTCATTATGTAAGAAGAATGCCATTTTTCACACAGTATTAAAAGGAAAGTGTCTTCTAGGGTTAGAGAAGAGAGAGCTCAGGAAATTCTGTTGTATATGTGGCTTTTGGTTTTTATGTACACAGACATTTTGTTTAGTGCTACCTGACTTATATATGTTAATAAAGTTGTGCTACTTGTATTACATGCATGTGTATTAGTTATTTGTGAGGTGAATATGTTAAGGAGGTGTAACATCTCAGCATAGTGTTTGTTTTCTCTTAGTAGGTTACTGACCAGTGATTGTAACCTCTGTCATGTAATCTTATATTTTTATTCCACATAGAGAAATATTTTGTACCTACAAACAGAATGTACCTTTTTATTTTAAGGTTTGGGTCTCTGACTTCTCTTTCCCTTTATAATTCTTTTTTTTTTTTTTTTTTCCCAGCTGGGATTCAGACTAAACATAGAAGATGAAATCCCTAAATAGCTTCTAGGCCCAGAAGAAAACCAACAAGCCTGCTTCTTTGAAATGAGAAGTTATCTTATTTCCTATTGTTTGTGCTGCTTATCAGTGTACAAAAAGAATAAAAGAGGAAAGAGTTGGAGCAAATGTTTATGCATAACTTTGTGTGGCATTTTCAGTGACAGCAGGCAAAGAACAACAGTCTTTTTGTCTCTTTTCCACACTTGGAGGAATACAAAGCATTCAAGTTTTTGAACTCCAGGTCAGAAACACAGGGACTTGATAGTTTTTTGAATGCAGGAATTTCTATCCAGGCTGTCAGGTAATTGAAGGGTATTGCAGGTTAAGGTGTTATTTCTGAAGAGAAAAGTAACTTCTCTGTTTGACTCATGCCAAGGTGACAAGATAAACTAATTTTGTTTAAAAACAAAACAAAACAAACAAACAAACAAACAAAAAAACCACAGGAAAATCAAATGCACAGAGAGACATGTGACTGCTAAATCCAGGATTTAAACTGTAGCTCGTTTTTCTGTGCATTCACTCCAAAAAATTCACCTTATTTCTGAAGATTTTTATTCCTTGTTGTATACAAACTTGCATTTCTTTTGTCATACTGGTCTTCTGAGTGAAATTGACCTTATTTTTTTTTTTAATGATAATTGTTTTATATACAGACTTTGCCATTAAGCTCCTGTGTCTTCCCATCCTGAATTAGTGAATAAATACAGTATCTTCAATCAAGCGATCACCTCCATTGCAGATGAAAGTGCAAGATGTTCTTGCATTTGTATTTCCTTTAAAAAGCTTAAGTGTTTATGTGACAAAGCAGAAAATGAATTCTGTAAGTGCTTTAGATAAATCTGCTGTATTGAAAGTCTTCAGACAGAGATTATTTGACAAGAAGTATTTTTAAGTGCTTTCTGATCTTAGTCTTGTCGTAAGTCTATTAATAGACTGGAGATGAACAACTAGAGATGAATAGAGGTGAAATGTTTACATAAATGTGTGTACAGATTGAATGTGTTTTGAAAATACATGTGCAGATGGGCTCAGAGAGAAGGAAAGTTGCAAAGTTTGAGTGGGAGGGGCTGAAGAAGTAAAATCTATTTTGATAGAAGTGCATTTTGGAATTTAGAAAAGATTAGATAGACCTTTCTTTCTGCTTATTGTGTTTGGCCTGGGGAGATTTCTTTTTGTACTTTTCCATAATACAACCCATTTAAGTGGGTTAAGGACCTATAGAAGGAGATAGGTACAGTTGTGTGTTATGGTAATAATTCAAAAACACTTTGTAGATGAATTTTGTAGTTAAGGGCTCAGTAAGAATGCTGGCAGTCATTAAATCCAGTGATAAATGGAGTATGTTATCCATTTGTTTGTGCTTAGATGATTCATGATATATTCTGTAATTACCAAGTTTTCTCTAGTAACAATGAATAACTAGATTTAGATGATGAGGAACGGCAGCAGTCTATTTTAACAAACAAACAAAAAACCCAAACAGGACAAAATATGAGAAGGAAATTCTTCAGAATAATATTAGTCCTGGAAGCTCTATTTGATATCCCATTGAATCAACCTGACATGGCTCCTGCTTAGTTATTGTGCTGCCATGGCCCATAAAATGTAGTAACAAAGAAGGCAGTGAAAGACTTGTGGCTTTTTTGTTGTTGTTGTTTTGTTTTGTCTTTTGCCTTTGTGCATGTTATGTCACCTCTCATTTTCATAAGGAACTGTAGGTTGTTATTCAGAAAACTGGAGGAAGTGAACAGTGTGCTGTGCCATCTATGCACTGAGATGGCAAGAGATTTTGGGAAGCCAGGCTGCATGAGGAGCTTGGGAAAAGGTTATGAATCTGCTCTCTCTCCAGTCTCCGTAGTACAAAAGAGTTATAAATGGGGAAATGGAAGGCAAATTAAAATAACTGCTTTCCCTTGTCTCTTTGTTTATCCATCTTTTCTCTCCTTTCTTCCTTTTGTGGATGATTTTGAAGGTTATGAAAAGCAACAGATTGTTAAATTTAGTATATTCTAGACATTTGTGTGCTTGCAGTTCCAAAAGCTTGACCAAGATGTTTTGACTGGGGCTTTCTAAATGGTGTTTACTGTGGCTAATGATTCATCTACAGCTGTTACACTTAGTGGTACTGTGTCATTTATACATTTCATACAAAACAGACAAATTAAGTCTCGTAGGGACTCCTGCTGTAGAAGCTCAAGATTTGAGAGAGATGGAGGAATCTTCTCTTTTTGGTGAAACTATAAGATTTTACCTTTAAGGTGTGTTTGTTTTTAGCATCTAATATTGCGGGTTTGCTGCGTCTCCAGTGAATGAAGCAAAAGAAGGAAAAATTGTCCCTTCTCCTTTCCATCCTGAGACTGAGCAGAGGAGTGGTTTCCAGTTGGTCTGTGCAGAGCTACCTTACCCACTGTGCTACAGTGTGCACTGAGACCTTCCTACTTGTGGGATCATAGCAAATGGCCTATGTGTAACCATCACAAGAAATTTAAGGGGTCCTGCAAGCAGGCCAGTGGGATTTTTACCACCTTGTTTTGACACTGATAAATTGCAGAACTCAAAATGTGATTTCATACTACAGCAGTCTGGAAAAACACAGGTGGTTGCTGGGCATTTTGTAATAAGAGCATGGAGCTTGATAGTGTCAGAGTTGCTGGAATTTGTGCAAAAAATGCTTTCTGGCCCCATTTTTGCTTGTTAGTTACGTGAGTTTTTAATCCTATTTTGAGACCAGCACCAGTCTCAATTATTAATCTAGATCTGATATTTAGAATTCTACACTGTGTTCTGTGTAGAATTACCCATTCAACCAACAGAGACAAGTCACCTTCTGCTTGTGAGTCTGTTGAGACGCTTTTAGAACTGGATCTGAATGACACAGGGGGTTCTGCAGTCGTATGATACAAAGGATGTGTTCTGGTTGTTGTTCCTAATTCAGCTGTTCAGGGGAAAATCCACAGCACTTAATTATTTGGAGTTGAAAGGAATTGACTGAAAGGAAAAGTAGCCTTGGCAAATGTGATTTTTAAACACAAATTATTATTTTTTGCCTAGTTGTAAGAATTGCTGAGTTTTAGTTCTTTACCTACAATAATTGTAACTAGCGTAGCACCGTATTATTCCCTGTCACTGGGAATATGCTCTAACATTAGTGATGATGATAATGTATTAACCTTTCTGATTCATTACCCACCACATTAATCCCTCAGGTATTTCCTTTAATTTCATATGCCTTACTCTAGTAGGTGGTCTGTCTGTAGCCCATTGTATTCAGGAGATATGCACAGAGATGATAGATTTCTTAGTAAATAATTATTTTTTGCTTTTCCAGGAAGGCCTACTTATTAGCAAAGAACTTGTAGTTAGCTGCTTTTTGAGAGAGACAAAATGTTAGACACACCAACCCCATTCAGACATATTTTTAGAAATGTACAGAACTGAAAACAGTATTGATGAAAGGTTTTTGCTGAGGTTCTTTGTTTTGTGTTTTCCCCTTTTTATTTTTATTTTTTTCGTTTTTCTTTTCTGTGAGTATTTCGGAAAAAACATACAGGTCAGAAATAGCAGGAATGTGATTCAAGGATAAGTTACGTTCACAGTTACAGGATGATCAGAACTTGGTAGGAGATCTTCATGAGAGACCCTCACTTAGGCCTGTGTGAGATATTACAACCAGTGTAGATATGAGTACAGGAGCATGTTCTGTGCAGAGCATTCTTCTCACTGTCTGCTGTGCATTCTTAACAGAACAACCTTTCTCTGGAGACTTTAGAAATAGTCATCAGTAGTCGAGAAACACCACTCCCCAGTATTGCATGGTTGTTTCTGTTTACATTTGCATATTTATTTGTTTCAAGCTTTGTGCAAAATGTTCTAGGGCTACAGTAAAACAGAAGCACAGACACAGGCAAACTTGTGAGGAACAGGCAGACCAGCGGGGAAATTGAAGATATTCAAATTGTAATGCTATTTGGCAGTTCTGAGATATTCCTAATGACTTGAACATAGTTTCTTATTTACAGTTCTGTGGATTTTTTTACGCACCTAAAATGCTGTATTAGCTCTGATTTTGAAGACTTCAGCTAATTTGATGCTGGCTGTCAAAATACTGCTGAAGGACAGATCCTGATTTTGCAGGACTTTATGTTTTCTAAGCAGATGTTTCCAGTTTTTGTAGTATTACTGATCTTAGTTCTAGCAGTGCAGTCTGAACCAATGTAAGTACACTCAGATGACATATGTATGTGGGAAGCAGTTTTGTCAGAATGTCTCAAGCCTGGTTGTTCTAGAGATGTGTATGACAGCAGGTCACTATTTAGCCATCAGTATTCATGGCTGAAATATATTTTAGAGCATAGATTTAATTTGACTTGACATGTGGCAAAAGACATCTGCTATCAGTTCTTTTTATCACTTCCTCCTACTTCTGTATTTTTAAAATAATAGAAAAATTGGGAAAAAATATATATTAAAATTTATATTCTTAATGCTGATTTCATAGAAATTTCATCTTAAGGCCTTTTTTTGAGGGGGGCGTCTGAAAATAAGTGTCTCTTTCTAGATAGTTGATTAGTTTGATCTTAATTTGTGGGACTAGTACTGGTAATTCATTCAGCTTACCTAATACAATGAAAATAAAAGGTTACCATTTTCTTCCATTTTTTGTTGCTCTACTAGAGCAGTGGCCCTTTTACATTTCCTATTTTTAGAAATAAAAGAACTGTATAGAAACTTTCAACCTTAGCTGGAGATATTTTTCATTTGGAGATGAGGAAGTTCCTGACCTGTGTCAGAATTTATCTGAGTAATAAGATAGTTCCCTCTAACCTCTACATGAGTTACAGTATGGAAAAAAAAATAATCAGAATTCTAATACATACATAATACAGTATTGAAATGCAGATAGAATCTTATCCTCTTTATGTCTCACCTGATTAAATTGCTTTCTGTTCATATACGTGTCTCTGGATTTATTATATTCCGTGCACGTAACTGAGGAAGTAGACATGCGTCATGCTTGCTTCTGTTCATAGTATTGCATATAGTTGGAGAGAGCCAAGTTGCACGCCACTTTACATCTTCTTTCTCCTACAAGAATGCCAAAATAAAAAAGACTAGAGATGGTCTGTTTCCAGAACAAAACAAACAAAAAAGCTTGTTCATTGGCATTAGACCCAGGAGTAAAAACTCTCTAGAGAATAAAGGAAATAGGGATTGGATATCCTTAGGAATTTGGATCTGAGTGCTTTTTAGGTTCAGACCTGTGCATCCATTGGGCTGTAGATCCATTCTCTTGAGCATATGTGTGAACACAGAGGCAGAGGTGTGCGAGTACCTCGTGGGCTCTTCAGCCTGATTTGTAATGTTAGGACTTAAGGAGAATGTAGGTGATACTCTGTTCACAAGTGCCAATACTCTCCAGCAAACATTGATTTAATTATTGGAGAATCTATGCAATGCAATTTGACGTGACGTTTTTTTTCCCCAGTGAATACAAGCCTAATACAACATCCCATTAAGGCTTCAATTTCATGGTTTAAGGTATAGAGAGTTTTGTTGATATGACTATGCAGCCTGAGTTTACATTTGAAAGTTAGAGGAGATATACCTCATTATGTAAGTAGCCTGCATTGTTTATACATCTTGCATTGGTGCTGCTGTGCTGACCTTTTAGTTCTGGAACTGATATGTCCCCCGTTGTTAAGGCACTGTACATACATTCTCTGAATTCAGTTGTGTTTAAAAACATATTTGCCCTGAGTCATTGTTTCCCATAGAGCCTGTGGATAGAAAGGAAGATCAAGGTTTTATGAGATTACATTTATTCCCCTTCTCTTCTCCTGAGTGAGTCCCATAGAGAACTGAATAATTCCCAGCTGTGATGAAAGGGAAGTCCTCTAAAAAGAATGAGTATGGGCCAAGAAGAACCATCGTAGCCACTTTGGACATTTTTAGATTTCTTTCTTCTGAAATCTGAAAATGGATCCTGGCAGGAGGTTTCACTTTCTCCTTCACTTTGGAGTTTGTAGGAGGAAAAGGAACAAATGATGGATGGCAGCAGCTCGAATCTCTGTAGTAGCTAGCTATACAGCACAGTGCTGGGCACTTTTCATCAGTGTTGACAGTAACAGGGATGGGGGTGGACAACTGGTTACTAGAATAGCATGTTCATCACCGTGAGGATGTAGTCCACCAAATGTGGGAGCTATTCCTACTTTCTGAACTCCTTACTTTTAATAGAAGTAACCTGTATGTTACCCAAGTGGTTACACTGCTCTGTGTTGGAACCATCCTTGTACCCTGTTACAGGAGAATGTCCGCTTTACAAGGCATTTGATTTTCTTGCCTAATTAAACTGGAAGGAAGACTATTGTGCAAACAATACATTCTTCAGCAATTTACTGTATGTTAAGTAAATGCATAGAAATTCATCTTTGTTTTCTGGAACGTAATTGGTTCCTATCAGCAGTGATGTCTCACTAGATTACCATTCAGATCCTCAGCAGAGACTGGGAAGTAGCAGCTACAGATCAAATTCAGTTGAATTCAGTTCTTGCCCTTTGCTTTACTTTTGCAGAATACTGTCAGCACTAAAGTTAGTTGACATCTTTATTGAAGTCTCAGTGGAAAGGCCAAACCACACTCTCATGCATGCTGGACTTCAAAGGCAGAGTTTATAAGCTAAGAAGGGTGGGAAATCTATCCTGCTTCTCTCTCATAGCTAAACAAACAAACAAATCAGCCTTGAGATGGCAACTTGCCATCTTTATGAGAAATCCACTGGATAATTTTTAAATGTAAAGAAATACAACCTACAACTCTTTAATCTGATTGTTAATTCTGATTCCTGCCAGAATGCTTGAATAGACTTAAAAAGACACTGGGATGCTATATTTTTTATAATTATTTTTCACCCAGAATGTACAGAGCATATTTTCTAGAATATTAACTGCCTAGTATTACAGAAATATTGGGAATTTTGAGAAGCAGCACTCAGCTGAAGAAATTACACTATGTGGACTTGTGGATCTGACAGCACGTAGGATGTGAAATTCTTGTCCACAGTGAGGGCTAACAGTTTAGTTTTCATTTTTGCTAGATTTATTGATGTTCTTACTTTTTGGTCTCTCAGACGTAATAGAAAACATCTTTCCTCCCATTTTTATTTTCTTCACTGGAAATATCTATACTGGTTTAGAGTTTTCATTTTCATAAAGATGATCTGCAATTGGATGCGCTCTTCTGCTCCTAAAATAGTTTCATGGTATATACTAAAGTGATAGTAGTAAATAAAAATGCATTTAACTTTATCTTAACATGGGTTCATGTTTTCTAAACAAAAACAAAATGCAAATCTCATACAACTGATGGAGGGGTAAGAAAAGGGAGACTCTGTCCAAACAGATAATTGTCATTAGTTAGGTAATCATGTAAAAGGAGAAATCAGTGATGTCTAAATTTGGGCTGATTACCATGCTCAGAAGACTGCACCACTTTGAAGACCATAATTATATGACTTCAATACAGAGTATGACATTGTGTGGGCAGATGTTCCCCATAAACTGTTCCAGTAAGGATTCAGTATGGAACATCCTTAGAAGGGTTCCTTCCTGAAGAACCCCATGGGTGCTGACTGTTGCAACTGCACCTGAAAGGCTCTTCTGTGCTTGTCCCTTCCCATTCATCTCCAGAGGGAGGTGATTAGGTTAACCAGTTCTAGCTGACAGTGATGTGGTAGGACGTGTTCAGAGTTCAGAGTTCAGATGAAATGTATTAGAAAGATGAAAAAAAAGATTTAGGTATTCAACTTCATCAAGGTTTAAGCAAGTGTTTTTACTGACGTGTTGCAAAGGATTAGTATTATACAAAATAACGAACTTGGTGATCACGAGATAAATAATCTCTATAGATGGATTTTCTCAGAACTGTTTCTTGTGAATGTCATGTAGAGATGCAAATCCTTAAGGTGTTAAATTTGTTTAAAAAGCAGTTCTCTGCTTCTCTGGTGTTATATAATCTTAAAAAAGCTAAACTTCATAACAGAATTGCCACTTAGAGGTTATATACTTTGCAATAAATTCCACTGTACTATTTTCAAGAAATAAAGCTGGAGTTGACATACTGACATCACAAGAACAAATTCAAAATGATAGTCCATCTTTAGGAGTTGTGTAATGAAGTTAGAAACTGGAGAAACAATGACGACCAGTCAAAGGTGGTAATATTAGAACTGCAGCTTCTTTTTTAATGGATCTGAAGTGTCGGCGTTGTGAGTTAATTTCTGACACAGTGTGCAGAGTGGTAGTTTTCCACATCAGAATAAATCCTAAAATCCATACCTGCAGAAGGAGTCACTGTTTTGACATGTTTCTTTGTGCCTAACTGCTCGGAAAAGTGATGCAGTGCACATATAACCAGTAGTGACAGAGGAACTAACATAGCATGCATTATTAGCCTTGAAAGTGTGATACGTGTTTTCTCTTCTTGTGAAAGGCAAAGGCAAAAGTGTGGAAAATGTTCTGCTACTAAAACCACTTCTATGTGCAGAGACTTGCTTGTCACATTGTTATTGCATAATACCACTGTATTTAAAATACCAGTGTAGAGAAAGTAATTCAAGCAATTGAGATTTATAAGAGCTTGTGCAGTTGAGAATATTGGTCAGCAACAACTTACCATAAGATGTTTTGAGTCACTGTATTATAGTGCAGTACCAGGGCATATGCATTTCAAGATTCTTACTGCAGTTAATTAGTAAATACCTCACGTATTGCAACCACTTTCATGTTATGTGTAATTATTAAGACCATTCTGCATATTCAGTATAAAGTCTTTTTTTCTGATTGTTCACAGTAGTTTCCTTAGTTTTGTTAGTTCCCAGTAAATACATACATGCAATCTTTTCCCCATGAGTTTTGCAGTAGCTGTAAAACCAAACTGGACTTCTGTTTATAAATCTATTTGCAGTTCACTAAGCTGAAAGGCTGAGTATTGATGTAAAGGAATATAACTGTTGCTGCTTTTAAAAGATTTTTGCTTTCTGTAAATTTTCTAAGAAGAGATGACAGAGATGGAGCAGGTTGCCACGGGACTGAGCTCAGAGAGCAAACTAGCCCATTGAGCTCATGCCCCGTTACTCAGCACTCTCACAAGTAGCTATATAAAAATGCTGAAAAAGCATTGCTTCAAGTTTGACCATACCAGAAAGTTCACTCCTCATTCCAGCTTTCTCTGTTTCCTGTGATGTATGGCCAGTTCTGTTGCAGGCTCAGTGCTGGTGTAAGATGCAATACCTGTAAGAGCATAGACCACCCCTAAATCCAAATTTGAGCAAAATTTAGTCTTGAAAGTAAGAGAAAGCAAATGTTGGGACAGGTTAGTGGTGATTAATATACAAATTGGAGTTGTTAATTAGATATGATTTGGTCAAAACTAATGCAACAGAAGAACACCATGACTGGAACTAATTTTGCATTTAGCATGTGTGTGCAGGGTATCATAGGTGAGGAATAGAACCTGAGCTCTAAACTGAGAAGTGAATGAATGATGCAAGCATGCAGTTTGGTTACAAACACTGAGGGCATGAAGGTAAAGTTCATCTCCTCTTTTCCTCCCTGTTCCCTAAATGTTGTCAGACCAAAATTGCTCAATTCACCCTTATTTTTCACTCAATTGTTATCTTACTTATAGTAATACTGAATTCAGCATGGTTATTTTCACAAAAGTTTATTTAACTGGACCTTTTCCTTTCTGCAGAGTGACTCAAATACAGTGAATCTTGAAATCTAGGTAGTGCTTAAGAGCTAGTATTATGTCAGAACAAGCTTCCAATTGCAGTGCATCTGATATAGTCTCCCACAGGGCCCAGGCAAGTGAAATAAATTTAAACATTGATGATTCCAGGCAAAATATTAATTCTGACGGCCAGGTCTACCAGATGTTGTGGTTACAGTGTCTGTGTTGTCAGCCTGAAATAATATTTTTACCTTTAGACTGCTAAGTCTGTTAAAAAAAAAAAAAATGAAATAAATGGAAAAGCTTTGAATAGTTCACTCCCGGCTCTTACATAGTTACTTTATGGATTTGATGTCCTGAGAAATAGTGCAACGGGAAAGGTTAATAGGCTGCAATGCATAATAATTTGAAATTAACATTCAGAATCATCTTACTTTCATGCTATGCAGTTAAAAGATACTTCCATTATGCTCTTTCTTGAAAATACTCTCCAGTCTGATTATTGAAAAGGCACACCATGATTTTTCATGTTTCAAAATCATGGTGTTGTCATATATATACGTGTTTTTTTGAAATCTACTTTAAATGGGGTTTGGCTCTGAAAAACTCTTCAGTCTTCCCACTCCTCACAGTGTTTGCCCTCACCTTCCTTATTGTATTAGTCCCTGAGCTCATTGTATATTTGTCATAGTGCTTGACTTCACTGAAAAATGCCAAAAACTCAGGGTGCTGCTTTTTTGAATTCAGGGAACTTCTAGCTGTGAAATCCCTTTGCTGGTTGATCTACTCTCCTGGGCAAAAACATAGGGAATTTATTTTCACTGGATGTGATTTTGCAACAAAACACTAAAATGATGTGGTGCTTTATTCTACCAGAATGATGCTTAACACCATTTTCTGTACTTTGGGGAAAAAGGAATTGGAACCATGCTTAAAACCAAAACACAGCTGCACTGCCCACTGTATTCATTAATAATAGTGCTCACTTGCATTGTGTAGGGGTCGCAGCAGGCCTTGATGTGGCAGGTATGAGACTGATGTCAGAATCATAGCACTGTGAGAAAATGAAAACACAATTGCCAACTTTCACTGTGAGCTCATTTACAACCTCTGGGCTGTCAGGCATGTTTTAATTTCTTGTGCTCAAAACCTTGATTTGATGCAGAAGGCTGTTGGTCACATTAAAGTTTCTGTGTTCTGTGATGTTTGGAAGAAGATAAATAGTATCCATCTAAATGAGGTTATAGTACCTTGTTTACTGGTAGCTGTAAACATGCTTGCTCCTGCAAAATGATGAGCCCCAATTCAGCAGAGGTTCTCTGTCCCAAGTTCATTACAGCACTGCAGCACAGACTACTGAAATTTAACACAAGTCATGTAAAATGCATAAACTCATGTCTGGCTGAATGCAGTGGATTTGCAGAAGCATCTGTGACTCTGAACATGCTAAGCTATTTTGATGGGACTTGGATGTAAAAGCTTTTTGGATGATAGTGTTTTTGAAAAGTTTTCTCCAGTTTACATCATGATTGCAGATCTGTAACATCTTATTCTTTTTACTGTTAGCCAACTGATAAGATCAAAACCTGAATTGGGTATTTCACCTTAAAGAGAAGAATTAAGAATAGAATTTAGAACATTAGTCCATTGATTCTTACGCACGATTATGTTCTCTGTGGTAGTGATATTCCTGCTTTATTCATTTTTAATTAATGGAGAAAACCAGACCTGCAGAATTTTCAATGTTTTCCGGACTTTCAAAGGTGAAGAAGCAGAAACCACTATGTCATGACAGCTCAGTGATGGGAGTTGTTAGGGCTTTGATTGCATTACAACTTCGTGCTCTGCAGTGGAATCGTTTATGATCTATCCTGTGGATAAATAGATAATCAGACTGAAAGAACTTCGACTGGTTTATCCATGTGGGTTTTTTTCTGGTAATATAAGCAAATCAAGTTGGTAATACAAGATTTGTGGGGGAACACTGAAATGATGATTTGAGACCTCTGAGGAATACCAGGAGCATTACAGAGGCTTTTCTTGTTTGAAGCCCTGATTTCACAACTGCATGGATATACTAAGATACAGATTCAAGGTAAGGGATGAGAAGACAAAGCAACTAAACTAATTGTGTTTTGTTTGTACTTCCCCATATCACTATATTAAACTAAGGAGTGGAGTTTTCTGTGGAGCATGTGGCATAAAGTGATAGGCTTAGTACTGTGTACGTGAAAACTTTCAGTGAATTTTAGTGACCAAAAGTCGCTACGTTGACCAAAGTTATTCTATGGTTTTCTGACTGCTAAGTTACTTCATAATCCCAGTCCCAGTAAACTTTTCTTTCGAACAAAGATCTGTAATGTGGATAGAACTGAAGAGCACTGTTTGCATTTTTATATTTTATTATTCAGAAGCAGACAGAAGGATTCTCATGACACTTTTTTGAAGTTCAGAAGAATAAAATAGAAGTTTGGTCAAGAACTTGACAGTTCTGTCAAGAAGAATTTGTAGAGCAGCTGTACTATTTTTACAGATTCATGAGTTGCTAGGTGCAGTTTACTTATGAAAGAGCAACTTTCAGGTCAGAATATTTGTATCAGCTAGAATGGTGATAACCTTTCTTGGAAAAGGAGATGAACACTGAGACATCTTTTGAATAACTTCTAATCACAATAAGAACAGCATGCATAGGTAAAGTTAGAGGTAAACTCCTCTATCGGGCCAAGACGAATGAAAACCTATCAGAGGTTTAAAGTGAATTCCTATGGTTGAGGAGAGGTGGGGTTTGGACTTGGGAAAGAAAAAAGTGGAGTTTGGAAGTAGAGGGAAAATTATATGTGACTCAGGAAATCTCTTGATGCAGAGAAATTGCTATGTTGCCTTATGTCTACTGTTGGAACAGGGTTGGATGGAACATTGATTTGACACAGTATGTTCATTTTAATGTTCTAATGGAATGAATAGTTTTAAGGCATGTTTTTTGATTTTTTTTTTGTCCTGGTGTTCCAGCTTACTTACTAAGTAGCAATAGTGTCTGATGTGTGTGGTAGTATCTTTCTAACAGGATAGTGCATGGGGACCGCATCAGGCTGTTAGAGGAGCTGGAGTGGGTATCAAACCCTTTTCAGCACTGGCCATCAACTTTCTTGCTTTGGCAGAAAAGGAGAGTGAGGTCAGACTCAGTGATATGCCACTTTTCATATGCTCTACTGGCGGAATTTGCTTGTATTACCTTTATAAAAGTGCTGAATCTTCTAAGTAGAAAGAAGAGAGAAGGAGTGACAGCTGTGGATTCACAACCTACTATGTTTATGGTTTCCTGTGGTAAGCGTTTCTGCCTGTGTTTTTCAGGTCCCAGATCAGTTCTCTGATGGGACTGGTTTGCTCTCTGTTTAAAAATCTGCAGTTTTTCTCATTTGCATCCATACCAGAGCAAGAAGTGACAGATAACATTATAGGCAGTCAGCTTTTTGCTCAAGAAACATTGGTACAAAGTTCCACTCACAGCATAATCTTCCCTTGTAAGACACTGTTTATTATATTACAATTATTGTGATTATAACTTTGCCATTATTTCTTCTTGTCTGCAAGTTTTTATTAAACTGTCAGACACTCAGATTAGTTGAACCTTCTTCAGCTGGAATCTTTATATTCTTCATCTCCTTTTACTACTTGTTTTATTGTTTGTTAATTTATCATGATAAACTTATTGTTTAAGATCAGAAAACTCAATTTAAGCTCACATCTTTTAGTATATTTCTTTCTTGTTAAGGTTACTTTAAAATTATTCCCTCCTTATGGAAATGCGTGCATATAAATTGTAAGCATGAAAGAAATTAGAATAATTGCAGAAGTTGTTGTTATCAGTTGATGATAGAAGCTCTGTGCTTTTCCATTACTTCTGCAGAATTACGTTTTGAGTCTCATTATATCAAGGTAGAGATTTGCATTTTAATGGAGAAAGTGTGAAACAGGGTCCAGTAACTCTTGAATTGCTGTTTTAACAAAGGGGCATTGTTACGAGTGAGGAGTACTTCATTTTAAAGAGCTGGTGGCAAAGAAACGTGGATGCCGGTCTATGCTTTCAGTCACTGCAGAATATGTGTGTGCTTGACACATGCATGTACTTCTTAAGCTTTACTGTTTTTTAACTGTTTTGTTTTGGCAAACCTAATCTAGACTGTTCTCTGTTGAATACAAAATACCTCAGCCCATGAAAGAGGTGGGGAAAACAGCTACCATTTAATATCAAAGCAGCCACAGAGGCAGCTGGAGCATTCTGGAGAAGGGTACCCTGGGAGCTGCAATTTCCTCACTCCTAAGCTCAAAATGAGGGAAGGGCTTTTAATTCCCATTTCTTCTTTTAACAGTCCCTGAATTCTTCCCTGTAGGCTTCAGGCATTGATGTTTTTCAGCCTTCGTTTGGATTTTGCTCTTCTTTAGACTTTTTAGGGGAATGAGGCAGTTTCATTTTAGGGAAATGAGACAAACCTCATCCTGTATTTGCATGGCTTCAAGAGTACCTAAGTCAGTGTTCCACTATTGGGCCATAGCTGGGACTGTGCTGTATAGGAGCCTCAGTTGAGCTGATTTAGATGTTTCCAGGCAGGAGGGATGCTCCTGTGCATATCTTTAATTACTTTGCATTGGTTTTGAAGTTCTGGATAGTCTTAAATATACAAAGCAGAAACACAGAAATGCCTGTTTTACATCATATGGAAGATGGCATTTGCAGTTTCTTTGAATGCTGAGAGGAAAAGATTATTACTACTCTCTTGCTTCAGCTGGGATGTTGCTTTTCTTTCCAGTACACTCAATGTTTTCCTAAAAGGGAACTCTGTGTATGTAATATAGCTTGTTGTATAGGCTGAATGCACTGAAAATCTGAGATCAGAAAATAATGTGTACAGAGCATTGAAATGACTTCTCTTGTAAAAATCTGTAGAAGAGGCTTGTGGAAACTAAATGTGAGGCATGCGCTTGGCTGTAGCCTTGAAACCTGCTGCCTAAGGAAGTACATATGGGAATCTCTTAGAGACATTGCATTAGTTTTTGCTTCTTTTCTGTATTAGGGAAAGTGATTGAGGATAAGAATGTGTTTTTCACATGGAATAGAAAATCATAATGTCAGTCGGAACATGTCATCTATCTGGACTAAGTAAGGCTTTTGTCATGGTACCCCACGATACCCTTCTCTCCAAATTTGAAAGATATGAATTTGATGGGTTCAATGGATGAGGAACTGGCTGCAAGATTGAACCCAGTGTGGTGATCAATGGCTCATCATCTGGATGGAGATCAGTGAGGAGTGGTGTCCACCAGGGGTCAGTGCTAGGACCGATACTGTTTACTATCTATCAGTGACAGTGAGATTAAGTGCACCGTCAGCAGGTTTGCAGATGACACCAAGCCGAGTGTTGTAGTGAACACGCATGAGGAGTGGGATGCCACTGAGAGGGACTTAGACAAGCTTGAGTGGTGGGCCCAGGAGCTAAGTGCAAGGTCTGTACCTTGGTTGAGGCAACCCCCACTGCTAACACAAGTTGGGGGATGAAGGGATTGAGCACAGCCCTGCTGAAAAGGACCTAGTGGAATTGGTGGATGGCAAGATGGACATGAACCCTTGCAACAATGTGCCCTCACAGCCCAGAAAGCCAGTAGTATCTTGGACTGCATCAAAAGAAGCATGGCCAACAGGTCAAGGGAGGTGATCCTGCCCCTCTGCTCTGTGCTGGTGAGGCCTCACCTGGAGAACTGCATCCAGATGTGAATTCCTCAGTACAGGAGAGACATAGAGCTTTTGGAGCGCATCCAGAGAAGGGCCACAAAAATGATCCAAGAGATGGAACGCCTTCTCTACAAGGGCAGGCTGAGAGAGCTGGAGCTGTTCAGCCTGGAGAAGATAAGGCTCTGAATTAACCTGATAGTGGAGTGTGTTTATTGGAGAAATTAATGTAACCAGACAGGGAAATAATGATGCATTGGGACTGGTAGCAGTGGCATGCATACATTATGTAAACAGTTCAGATAGCATGCTGAACTGTATCAGTAATCATGAATACAATTCAACAAATTGCTTGAATAATCATTGGATCTATGTTGAACAGGTACAAAAGTAAATAAGTGCATTAGTATTCTCCATTTAATATAAGCTTTAGACTCTCATAAGGCCGTTCTTCACCTTGAAATCAATTTCAAGACTCCAAATCATTATTTGAGGATCTGCCCCCATAGAATTCAATACAGTTAAGGGTTGTGTGTTCTGTCGCAAATATTCCATATTTCTAAACTTTAATTATTACTTAGAGAGCTTTCTATTTTAGGCTAATATATTACCACTGCTAACCATATTACCTTCCTGCTTTTAGGATAAGAATTAATAACAATTGTAAGGTCCATTGCTATACCATTGGTATTTTATTTCTCTCATGAAACTCTTGATATTTTCTGGTGGTTTTTTTTTGTTTGCTTGTTTTTGGGTTGGTTGGTTTGTTTGTTTGTTTGTTTTTACGTTTTATTGAATTTACATTATTGTTTCACAATACTAAGTGAGGTGGGTTTTGGAAATATGGAAACACAGCCACAACAGAGACATGATGCAAATAAGTCAAGCACCTTAGTGTAAATATGAAAAGGAATTTGTGTAATTGGTTTTGGAAGGAGAGCAGTCTTTGTTCTCAGCATAAGCTAAGTTCCATTATTTGTGTCATCCTATTGCCCTCTTTTGTGTGACCCCCATGGTGATGTCTGAGTATCTTAACTGCACTTGGTAGGGAAACACATCCTGGCCTTGTGCTGAGTTGCAGTCTGACATGCAGCTCCTGCTCACATCAGTTATGGGTGCACAGAACACAGTGCCTTGTGGCCCTTTCTTTCTGGGTAATAAATCAGCCCTGTGGACTTGAATCTTCTGCTGTGAAGACATCAGTATAAGATATGGGACCTCTAACATGAGATTCTCTAATGAGGCAGATGCAGAGACAAACATACTGGCTCTATTTACAGAACAGGACAGATACATTGCAGATATCTCTTGGTCTGTGTTCCCAGGTAGGATGTCTGAAAGGCTGTGTGGTAGGAAGCATGAGCACAAGTTTGGGAAAGGAGCAGTTGTGCTTTCTGTAGGTTCATTCTGTGGTCATTGGCAACAATTTAGTCAGATGATAAAAACAGTTTTCCATCACAAAAGCTGTCTCTAGAACAGCAATCTCAGAACAATTTCCTCGGTAAGCTTATTCTGTGTGCTTCCAGCTATCTAGCTATTTTAATTTGCTTTTGTGAATTTCTTTCAGCTAGATTATTTTTTAGTCTTGAAGCTAGAGTTTTCATGCTTTTGTTCAGTATCAGTAGTCCTTTATCCTACAAGCATTTGTATTGTGAAATACAGAAATATAATGCTATCTAATGAAAATATGGCTGTGGGAGATGATTCACTCCTGCAGTGAACATATCTCCATTATTGAACCTTGAAAAACTACTGTGGCCCAGCTGCTTGCTAAATTCATTTTCTTTTTCTGATGTAAATTGACATTTGTATTTAAGGTCCTGATGTAATTTCCTCCTAAATTGTCTCCAAAATTGAGCTACCAGTGCTGCAGAACTGCCATTGAATTTCTTCTGAAGGCAGTGGAAGTCTTCCCCTTAACTTATTTGGTAGCCGGGGCCAGAAGCAAGATTTTGCCATAAATCTTTATGAATATGTCTCCTACAAGTATCCTCTGTCTTTGTTTCATAAGTTATTCCATGTGTGTAGTTGCAGAAGAGGTAGCAACTTTGTGAGGAATGTGTGTTGTGAGGGTGGTGTATCTGCAAGATAAACTGACTCAGTGTTAATGGCCAGCGCTGTTCTTACTGGGAAATAGTTGGGGAATACAAAAACAAAGCAAGACAGTATTTTGTATGGCATGTGTGAAATTCATGGCTGGCTGGTAGGGACATATGGAGGATTTTGAGAAGTGTTATATCACATTTTATAACCACTAACAACCTCCCCAAGAACACAGACTGAGGCTAGAGCCTAGCACTAATCAGATCTCACATTGCAGACAGTTGTTTGCCCACAGGAATTGAGGAAGGGGAAAAGTTTTTCTCTTTTTTTTTTTTTTTTTTTTTTTTTTTTTTTTTTTT
>VXAB01007559.1:103489-223239 GCA_013399175.1 Odontophorus gujanensis | reverse complement strand
TTTTTTTTTTTTTTTTTTCTGTTTCTTGATTCTCCGTTTGCGGATGCTTAGGGAGTCTAGAATAGTTCAGCTGAGGCTGTGGAAATTAGTGTGGCTTAAAACTAACAACTGAAACTTAAGCAGACCTATAACTTCAGGTTTTGGGGGAGGTGGAAAGAGGTTAGATCTGAGAAAATTTGAGGGGTTCTATGTAAAATTATAATGGATTTGAGTTCTGATGGAAATAACAGAGACACATTCATACATCTCCTAGCAGCACTGCGTAAGTATGTTTCGGGTGGATTGCTGTACTTCACATAAGAGCTGCACAAAACCTAATGCTTCAAACGTGTTCTCCAGCTTTGTCAGATACTATTAGAATGTTTTTTTCTCAGTTTTTGTGCAGCATGGGACTTCTCATGTGTACTGGGAACTAAGTTTGCATCAGGCAACAAACCCCACTGGAAAGTGGTGCCTGGTTTCTTTCTTGGCAGCCTCTGTCCCTGTATTGTTATAAAATGTACCTGGAGAAGAGGGAGAGCTTTCACAATATCAGAAAACAAACAAAACAGATCACTTTTAAGTACAATTAAATGTATTCATTTAAAATATGAGATATTTTACAGAAAGTTGTCTATTGCCCCAGACAGATCATTTTTGAGTCTGAAACACACAGGAGTAGTAACTAGGCAACAGATCAGCTGATGGCACTTGGATCAATGGTAGAAGAGTCCCCATGTGAAGGAGATGGGAATTGTAAAATAAAGGTGCTTGCGGTGATGTGCTTTGGAGGGGAGGAGAAAAGGAAGCAGGCTTCTTTCCAAAGGGGGAAGTGGTTTCTTCTTTTTTATGAGAAGCCCCATACAGTGAACCTCTCACCTAAACCGAAGGAGTGATGAAATATAACGAGGAATTTGAAATGTAGTAGGGCACATGAGCATCTGTTGTTTTACAGATATTTGCATTTGTTTTGCTGTTGCTAAAAGTTAAGAGTCTGGCCCCCCTGAAAAATTTAAACCATCTTTTCATAGAATCATAGAATGGTCTGGGTTGAAAAGGACCTCAAAGATCATCTGGTTTGACCCCACCCTGTTGTGTGCAGTCACCAACCACTAGACCAGGCTGCCCAGAGCCACATCCAGCCTTGCCTTGAATGCCTCCAGGGTTGGAGCATCCACAACCTCTCTGGGCAGCCCATTCCAGTGTGTCACCACCATCTGAGTGAAAAACTTCCTCCTAATATCTAACCTGAATCTCCCCTGTCTCAACTTAAAACCATTTCCCCTTGTCCTATCACTATTAACACGTGTAAACAACTTCTCTTTAACTCCCCTCTGGGACTATGAACAGGGTGGTGGGAGCTCTGGACAAATGAATGCCAAAGGTACTACAGGGTCTCAGGAGGCAACACTTGCAGTAGCCCTCCTGCTGCACTCATAGCAAGTTGCAGTAACCAGTCTCTACCACACATAAGTGCTAGAGAAGGGAACAGGAGTTTTTGCAGAGATCTGAGGAAAAAATGAAACCAAGCAGTGTAACTGTTGTGGAACACCAAAGCAGAGATGTGGTTATTCAGTAAGCAGGATGTAACCAAGGCCATACAGCACCTTGTGGAGATTGTGTCATGGCTTGTGTACTTTCCTTAGTAGGAAGTTATCTCCCTGCCTATGCACTGCTGTACATTTCCCTTGATCTTTTCATTCCTATTGTTTCCAGGTATTTTACAAGAGTCATTGTAGTTATCTCCCAGTACTCTCAATTTCATTTTCTTTGTGAACCTCACAAAAGAGATGTAAGACTTGTCCTCAGATGGGCCTGCTAAGTGTTGCAAAGTGGAGGCAGATTGTGCTGCTCCACTGATTTTTAAGAAATTGCTATGTTTGTGAAGTACTGCTTGTAATCTAACAACTATTCATCTTCAGCCACAAATCCTAAGTGCTTTCATAAATAGTGTGTGTACGTACAAAACCCTCTTTTCATGTGAAGAACGTTAACTTATTTTCCATATTTGTGTTATGAGGGTCATCTCTTTTGTCTAAAGAGGAGTCAAAGGTGACAATACTTCACGCTTTATTAGTTTTACATCTGGAAAGTCTTTCCATGTAGGCCAAGCATTCTGTTCAAGTGCCACTGTTGTGTGAATAAGGGGTATACTGATCAAGTGTAAAACCATCATTTCTAATCTCTCTGTGCTTTACCCCCTTGATGGACATGTTGCTTTTCAATGAGAGTGAAGGTTTTCTCCATTTCTGTTCAAATGCTTCTGTATCTTTCTATAGCAATTATTCTGACCTCAGAGTGGTAGCATTTTCTGTTCCAGAAATTTTAGTTAAAAGGGAAACGGCATGGTATTTCAAAATGCAAGGTTTTCTCTCCTTCCTTATAAACGCAAAGTTAAAAACATCCTTGGCAAGTTTGGTTTTTTTTCTGTTTTCACTACATGTTGTATGGGTTACCTGTAGTTACATTTTTGGTATGTTCACTTTTTTTAAAATGCTTTTAAAGTGTTGAGTTCTTCACTTAAACATTGCAGCAGTTAATAACAATGATACTACTGTAAATAGAAGAGAATTAGGCTGCTTGGTTAATTTCTGTCATGTAATTCAGTGAAAGCCTGTTTGCGTATATAGTGTGCAAGGATTTGGGTGTGAGTCAGGTCTTCCACTAGATGTGCTGATTTAGATGAACTGCTGCAATTATGTTACTTTAGAACACAAAGATGTTATCTCAGAGTATGTCCCAAGAAGCACTGTGTTATAGACTATGATACCTGGGCTCATGCAGATTAATTTGACAGAAAGCTACAATGAGAAACATAATGTATTTCTGAGTCTTACACGCTTTAAAGCTGCTTTGTGAGACAAAAGGTGTATAAAAATAATTTCTCTGACCAGTTTTTCTTTTCTAACTGTATAGGATACTGCCTAAAAATCTAATCTGGTGACTGATCTGGTACACTGTTTAGATGGGAGACCTGCAAAGTATATATTTCAGTATGTGGACATGGGCTGTGATTAAAAACATAATATTTCCTTGAAATAGTCTCTTCAAGTAATCTTTCCCCTAAAATATGAGTCTTTTGTAACTTCATAACTCCTTTGATCTGCTATGATGGAAAAGCATCTATAAGTACTTTAATAGTTTAGTACTTCATGTACTAAGCCTTCCTTCCATTAGAAACATCGATGGTTTGTCATAGAAATAAGGTTGTCATTCATCTATTAAGATTTTAATTGAGTCAGTAAATAACCAGTAGTCTTCCAGCATAGAAACTCAGCATGAAGTGTGAAATCTCAGTTCAATCTCTTGTGTTTAATCAGTTGATATTGGAGAGGAAGATTCGTGGTGCATGATCATCTGTTCTTTCTGACTTCCCTAAAACTTTTTATTGCCTCTTCTCTGCTCGCTCACTTGAAAGACAAACCTAAGCACAGAGGATCCTGTGGTTTCCAAAAGTGTGCAGCTGAACTTCATGGAAAAGATGTATGATTCTTTCTTTTACTTCTTTATGCCTATATGGGAAGGGGAAGTGATGCAAGATGTGCACTCTCTCAGTATGAATCCAGTTTTATGATTTGCTTTCTGGCAGCACATGGGAGGGTGTTATCAGTCTTGGACAGATCTTAGGAAGAAGATCAGAAGCAAGATAATCTGGTTGTGTTTCAGTTATTTTACCCTTCCTTCCAGATGTGCCAAATGACCATTGTCATTAGTGAAATGTTTTTAGTGAAGTGTCAAAACTTTACTTGTCTATCTTTTTGCTGGAAGATGTAGGTACTGCTCAAATTCCTTTGGTATTTTCATTGCGTTGGTTATAAAAAGTGCTTCCATGACTGCAGAATCTGCTGTGCTGAAGGGAAACCATCCCATCTGAATCAGTGGTGAAAAATAATGAAATCAGCTGGGGTCTGCTTAGTACTCATAAACTGTTCTTCATTTATTAAACTTGAGCTCATAAATATGAATGTAATAGTCTTTAACCACTCAGGTAGGAAACAGTGACAAGAAGTAACCAACAGGACACTGAACTGCAGATACAGCCAAATGGTGAAGCTGTATGTGTATCTACCATACTGGGTAAGACCTAAGATCTGATGGTTTCTCTTCTTGTGCTAGTTTTCAGTGATTTAGCTAGACCCTCATGCTCCACAACGTGGCAAGTTGATGAAGTCATGCCTCAAACCCCAATTTTCTTGTTGACCTATCAGTCTCTAGCTCTCTCTTTTATTGGTATACCATATCTACATAGGTACTGAGGCTGGAAATTGAACAGAATGCCAAGATTCGGCATACTTGGGATATTTTTAACGTTGGTCGTATGTAAAAGCAAAGCGACCAGCACAAACAAGCAGATGTTACAAATGGAAGGAGAAATGAATGCTCACCTGTCTCTGAGGATCTAGGCTTACAAAGAAAGAACTCCGAAGGAGGGATCTCCAGCAAGTGAAAGATCTTCCTCAGTGGCAGTCAGCCCTTAAAAGAGGTCTAAGAGGGTTGGAGCCTGGCTCCAGCTCCTCTGGGCACACAAGTGAATTGCCTTCACCTGTGATCCCAGGGCTGACCAGGTCTTTCCTTCAGGTGCTCAATCAGTGGTTTAGGCCGTGACTCAGCAGTACTGGGTCATGTATCTTTCTTACCCTGAGTATGTTTAAGGCTTTTTTGGTTATTTTTGGATTCTTCAGTACTTAACAGCACAACAGTTTATCTGGCAGTAGCGGGGAGATTAACCTTTCAAGCAGAGTAGGCAGGAATGGAAATACCCGTATATAATACAATTGGGTTATGGTGTTTTTCATCTTCTTTACATCATAATTTTTCTGCAGTAGCATTGTCTTTTCTTAATGGTGTCTTCTAAGGCTTTTGAATTTAAAAATGTATTGAATTTTACTGTTTCTTTTTTACCCATTGTTGTTTGATCAGTGGAGTTCTATCAATGCTCCACAGTTGTCTGAAGTGATAATAAATAACCTCTCTTCAGTATTAAAGATTATTTGAAAATAGCTCCCAACCTCCGCAATAAATCCCACTTCTAAACTTTTTCAGCATGAGCTGCCATGCGAAGTCGCACATATCGTGATTTTGTTCAGTGAAACATGAATAGCAAAAACAGCCCATCACGGGAATTACGTGCCAGAGTTTATACACAGTATTAGATTTTCATAAAAAGAGATTCACACTGTGTCAGAGAAACAAGAAGAGAAGGCAAAGATATTCATCAGTCCACTGAAAACCGGTACCAGAGTACTGTGGCAAACAGTTGATTTGGCACCATCTCTGCCTTGCTTGGTTATTGTTGCCTGCCAGGGTAACCATGTCTAATAGTTGTCTAATCCTGTGATGACTGACCTTGAGATGGTAGCTGGTAGCTGTGGTATGGTCCATTGGCCTGGAGCTTTTTTTCCAGCAGAGCAGTTTTTATAGGTGCATTTTAGATAGGCCTCTAGGTTCATGCATTCTTCCTACCCTGCTAGATGTGTTCAGACAAAAAATAAATAAAAATAGGCTTTGAAGTTTCATGTAAAGTATTATAACTCTCCCTGAGGTTGGCAGACATTTTACTGCATGTGAAGATGTGCCCCAAGAGTGTTGCCCTGCATACATGTGTTGCAGCCATTTCTACAAGATGACTGGCAGAGGCCCCAGGGGAGAAAATAATAGAGGGCTCCTCCTCTGACCAACTGTTGCTGTTTCTTTCCTTCTCTGCTGCTGCTGAGAACATTCCAGCTCCTGAGCTCCTGTAAAGCTACTAAGCCTTTACACTCAGAAGTTACTGCTCTGTCTGGTCCTGAGAAGGAAAAGAAAAAATTGAAAGGAAGGTGGGGAAAGATTTCATTTAAAAAACAAATAAACAAACCTACAACTATATATCCTGTTAGGAAAAAAAAAAAATCCCTTAAAAAGCAACTAAAGTGAAAAGGTACCATCCAATTGCTCTTCAGTATCTGTATTTGTTCATACTGCTCTTCTGTTATGTAGTGTTGTGTTATTGATGATAGTGGCTACAAGGTGTCTGGGAGAGAGATGGGAACAGGGAAAAAACAATCCATTAATGTATTGCATCCCAGGTTCACATTGTTTTACTCTAATGCAGCAGGTATGTCTGCCAAATGCAAAATTTGGCCCACTGCTCTGAATTAAAAGCTGAGTAACTAAACTTCTGCATCCTGACTGTGACTTAGAAAAATGTGACAGCAAAGCTAATTGCAGCAGTCTTAACATTACTGCTATTAAATAAGAATGTGATGCTGTAGGAAGCCACATGCTGAGCATCAGATCTGAGTTACTTTTTCTTTTTTCTCTCTCTCTAGGCCCTGTCCTCCTCTGCTTTTATTCTTTACTTCTTCGTGGTCTTGAGAACTGAAAGTGCTTGCTGAAAGTGTTATGTTTGACATTCATATTCATATCAAGTTCTAATCTAGTAACAGCTGCCTTTAAAATGACTGTCAAATACATTTTTGTGAGCTGTGCTTGGTAAGTATTTTTTAGTACTGATGTCATTAGCATAAAAGAAGGCTGATTGCCCATTTGGTTGGTTTGCCCCTTAAATGAAAAAGTAGTATTAGATTTTTTTTTAATAGAAACTATATATATCAGTGTCTTAAAGTTATAATTTGTCTTTACTTCTCTCTTGCCCTCTCAAAGCAGAATTAGGCCTCAATGCACATCATGCCATTAAAAGTAATTTTTGTGAGTTTTAGCAGGTAGTGAGCTGCTCCCTGCCAGCAGCATCCAATTTATTTCAGCCATCAGTCAGAGGTTGCATTTATTTCACATTCATGCGAAACAATGCTGTGTGTTTAACCTTCCTTCAGCAATAGGCAGATCTTGTGGTCTATAGCAGATAATTCAACACATTAGGCTGTTCAACCCTTATTTGCTCATACAAAATTCAGAGGGCATACAATGATGCATGTAACAGGTGTATTTAAATGCTAACGGATTTTGTATAGAAAATAGCATTGTGGTTGTTGGCAGACAGGAACACTGGAAGCAATGCATCACTGTATGTATTCCTGTAGGTCATAGAGTCCAACTAGTCTACGACTGGCCTCTGGTACAGGTCACATCTGTCTGCTCTGTGAGGAGTATCAAAGAAGAAATGGCTGCACACTGGTGTTTGTGACTGTTCATAGAACAAAGCCAATTAGATGTGTTCCTTAATGTATGGGAGCAGGTCAGAGAGAAATAACACACAAGACCAGGACAAACTGATCCACTCCTTTCAGTCCTATTTCTGGTGAACTCATGTATCAAATAATGTAACTTCTGTTCTAACATCCTGAGTTTCTCTCTCTGGAAACATTTAAGTGAAACACGGTGTTACTCCTGCTTCTCACAACAAATCAGTAAAAAGAAATTTATTTTGTTAAGTTGCCAGGATCTTCTTTAAGGGAAAAAAGCCATGAAGATTAGCTTCTTATTGCTTGCACACTTATGCAAAACTGACCTGAGTTAGATAAGACTTTTTGCCTCTTTTGGCTTAAAACTTGCTTATAGAGTTAGTAAATTATGATCTGCATTTTACAAAAAAAGGAGATAGAAGTGTGTTGCAGAGCCTGTTTCTTATTTAGCTTTTTATTGCTTTGACTACAGCAATTGTCCTTCAGTTTATACGTGATGTACCTGAACTAAAACCATTAACCAGAGTCACCAGAATATTAGGAACAATTTTCTAATATTTGGGTCTGAAGGCTAAAATATGCACCAAGTTTAAATTCATTCAGAGTTAAGCAAACTAAGAGAGGACCTTGGCTGGCCTTTGAAAACAAAGTTCTCCGCAGGTTATAATGTATCTGATTGACTAGAGGTCTTATTTACTTGATACATGTTTTGAAGAGAGAACTGTGTTTTACCTTATTTCCTGTTTTTGTTTCTCATGAAGTGTCTAATTTTAGCACATGCTGTACCAATATTTTCACCACAGAAAAAATGTTTTGCTAGATAATTTTTGCTGGTGTGCGTATACGCAGCCTGAAAATGATAGCATTTTAATTGATACCATTGAGTGCAGTACAGATAATAACTGCTATTTCAACTAGTCTTCTCATCCTCTCATAGCTATTGTTTGGGAATGTAAAGGTGATTTTTATAACCTGAATGTAAATGCCTATGTCTGAAAACTATTGATAGCACATGTATGTGGAACTTATTCTAGAAATACCATGGCATTTCACAGATGTAGGCTCTTTATCCCACTCCTCTTAAACTCAATTCTAAAAATAATGTTGGCTAGACAGAGCAAAACTCCTGCTGGTTTCAATGAAAGAAGAAAAATTTCCAGGAACACAGCAGGATCAAGAGAAAAGAACTAAATCTCAGAAGCCATCAGAGAGCGTAGAATATCCTGTTACTTGAATGCAGAGCACAAGCTGTACTGTGACTTTATTGGCCTTCAAAATGTAATTCTTTTGATATAAAGTACGTCATCTGCTTAACGTTGTAGAGTAACAAGTGCATTGTGTATTTAGAATACAAAGCAGAAAATGAAGAATAATTTAATGTTGCTATAGAGCTAGATAAATCATAGATAGCATAGACACAACTGCATTTGACTCCAGTGAATAAGATGCTTTTAGGTAATCTGGAGCACAGCTTCAGAAATGCACTGTCTTGAAATACTGTATGCTCTTTTCCATCAAACTGTGTTCATCCTCATTGCACAGGAAGGGGATTGGAAGACTCATGGGCTGTATGCTAGTTATATTTGCTCAAGGCCTTCCCCATCCTCATCCTTACCTTCCAGATAGTTACTGGTCCAAAACATTACAAAATACGAGTTATTTACTCTTCCTTTTTAAGCATAAGGTCTTTAGTTATGCTAACATTTAAGTTTTCTGCACGTGTTTCTTCCACTGTGTGGTTTCCATCTCGGATGCTATTGTTTACTCACTCTACCCCTGCAGAATTTTGTACCCCTCATTGATGTTATGGTCATTGTAAAGCAATGATGCTTTACAAAGCCAAAATTCTCATATTTTCATATTATTGTTGCATAAGGGAATCAGAGAGCTCTTTAGAACTAATGAGCTTTCCCTTCCTTTGCAGATAAAATTTTTGTGTACGTGTAATCTAGATGAATGCGGGAATAAATAGGTATAATATCTGAAACTCTTCTGCTATTCCCTGTCAGTCAGGCACTGCAAGTGACTCTTCCTCTTTAGCTGAGGAACTACTGGAGCAAATAGAGCATTTTTTGTTCCATCGTAGGTGTGAGTTGTGGAGGTGTGAGGGGCCCAGCTGAGGCTGTGCCAGGGTTGTGTTCTGCTGGACAGCAGCTTCTTGAAAACCGTCATGAGCTGATGGAAGGAAGTGCTCATTGCATGGTGGTTGCTGCTGATTCTGACATAGCCTGAAAAACTTTAGAAGTGAAGGTTGTGCCACGCATGTCCCTTTTTAAAGGGTTATACTTGTCTGGTGTGGTGGGCTGACTGTAGCCAGCAGCTAAATGCCCACACAGCCACTCACTCATACACCTCTGCTCTGTCTGTAGTGAGATGAGAGAAAGCAGGAAGAGCAAATGCGAGAAAACTCAGATCAAGATGCATACAGTTTAGTAGGTGAAGGAAAGAGGGGGAAAAATACAAGCAAGGCAAAGGAATTCGTTCACCACCTCCCACAGGCAGCCTGAAGCCCAGCCAGTCTCCAAACGGCATCCACCTTGCAAGCTAGAAAACCCACCCTCTTCTCTCCCCCCCGGTTTTTATTGGTGAGCATGATGTTATCTAAAACAAATCTAAAACACAGCACCATACTATGAAGAGAGTTAACTCCATCCTAGCCAGATCCATTGCATCTATACTTATACATCCTATTCAGGTTCATGAGGGGAATCCTTATGGAAAGAGTTCTTTTTCTCACAGCCTACACAATCTGTAGTACTTAATGAGCCTTCCACCTCCACTCTCTGCTGCTCCATAGTCCACTAAGGGAGCAGTAATTTAGTATCTGCTCCAAAAGTTCAAATGGAATGATTGTCATCAAGTGAAAGAGAAGCTCTCTGGAGAATGGTTATGATTTTGCCCAGAAAAATAATTAAGAAAAGCAAGAAAAAAAATTATCCTGCTAGATTGAAAAATTAACCTATTGGTGAGATGAGAGTGCTTTTGTGGAGCTTGCAGTGATTACACAGCCTGTCAAATGGCAGTGGATATTTTGTTCAGTGGAATCAGTAATCTATGAGATTTGAAAGTCTTTCAGAGAGCTGTGTGGGTGTGTGAAAAGTGAAGGAACAAGGATTGTTGTTAAAGGAGAAATGAGCTAAAATGAGTCTGAGGAGGAATTTCATTTTTGAATGCTCAGAAGAAAAATCCCTTGGTATTCAGTCCTTAGATTAGAGAACAACATAAATGCTTGGAAAAGAGAAAGTGGGTGCACGTTCTTCCAGTAGAGAGTATGGCGATTTGGTTGAAAAAAATCTTTTTTTTTTTTTTAATATAAAGCAGTAAATGACATTTAGTGATTAAAATAACCCCTTTTTTTTTTTTTTTACTGCCCTCTGCAGTAACATTTTTCTTTCAAATCTGTGCTTTTGAAGGTTCTGTAAAAATAAACAAACATTTAAAACACAAGCAGATATGCAGTTATAGATACAGTGAGCTTTTACATCGCTTGTTTTATTGTTGTTTATTGGTTGTTTCTCCATGGTGGTGAAATGGTACAAAGGAGGGCTTTTTTTTCCCAGAAATTCAGTTTCAGAAGTTTCAGAAAGATTGATGGGCAGGCATACGAAGTAAGTGTGAAGTTAGATGAAATAAGAATGAGAATAAGGATCAACTCAGGAGTGTTAGCTGGCTGATGCATAATGCAGTAAATCTGCTTGTGGTAAAGTTATGAAATGAAATGGTTTAGTACAAGAACCCAAAAGGCCATTACATAAGATCACAATAGACTATTTCAAATGTTGCAGTTCTTTTGCTCATGTTAAAATAGCTGAACCCAAAGTTGAGTATCCACTGATGTTTTTGTTTTGTTTATTTACTTAATAGGCTGCAGATCATCTGAGTCATTTTTACTTCAAACTGATCCCAAAATCATTATGTTTTGGCAATAGAGTGTGTCATGTCTCATTTCTTTTATTCTGTATAGTCATGCATCTTTGACAGTGGTGTGCCTTAATATGCTTCGAGCACATTGACGTGAGATTCTAACACTTTGTTTTCTTTCAGTGTTGGAGAAGATATGGTAGCTGTTGGGACTTCTGGCTAACTATATGCAGAAGGAACTTTACTAATCGCTATGAATGTCACAATATTATTTTTACTGTCATTCTGTTGTCATACTTTCTTTTCTGCTTAATTTAGTACAGGTTTGTTTTGGTTTTATTTTTCTAAGACTGGTTTTGTCAGCACTTAAATATGGTGGTCCATAGGATTGAGGTACTCCTGATGTGAACTTAGTAATCAGGAAACTGAAATCCATACAGATAAATTACACATATGTATGACTTAAAAGGAGAAATCCATGCTTAGGGAAAGTGGTGCTGCAGTCTTAAGCATCAGAAAAACGCCTTTGAAAGAAAACTGTCTGTACTGCTGAGGATAAGGGTCATATTTAAGAGGTGTCTTCGCCACTACATTTTGTGTGTTGTCCTGAGCACAGCCTGAGATGTGTGTGTGAGAGGATGCAGCACTGCTCAGAGGCACTGGGGCCTGCCTGCTCCTGCATCCGTAGTGAAGTGGAGAAGGGAGCTGAGGGCCTCCCCATCTGCAGCAGCACCAAGTACATCAGGGATGGCTCAGCCATGCTCCTTGAGAAGACTGGGTTCACTGCCAGCAGTTAGAGAGCAAGTAGGATAAAGCAGCCTTTTGGGCTGCCAGGATAATGTGTCCTGTTCTTGTCTTTCTGCAACATGAGTCTTGCTGAGGTCAGAAGCTCAAGTTCAAGTGTTCCAAGGGCTGGATCCAGCCCCCAGGCTTCTCAGCCCACGCTACTGTAAAACCACGTTCTATTTCAGCGTTTCATGGCAGAACATGTGCAGCAAAACTGCTCTCCACCCCCTCTCTTCCCACCTGCCCAGCAGAACTAGGGCTTCGAAACCAGACTAATTCCCAAGTGGATTTTTTCTTTTTTGTCGTTGATTGTGACTGTATTGAATGAGTTTCACTGAGCTTAGGCTTTAGAGAAATCTGCATTGACTCATCATCTGGATTTTTTTGCAAGCTTGAGTTGTCAAGCAAAGTAATAGAGTAGTACAAGTGTTTAACATTAATAAAGCTAATGAACAGCAGCGTTGGTTCTGTCCTGATGCGTGCAATCAATTTTATGAAGCTGGCTTCTTCAGTCCTTTCTCCAGGTACTCATACAGGGCCCTGGGAAAAAGAAGTAATAAATACTTAAACACTCCCAATACTTTGATGAATATTTAACATTGTAGAATATGTGAATAATATGCGAACTTGAGAGTCAGAAAAATTTTTATAAGCAGACTGGTTGGTCACTAGGTTGTAGCTCAGGGACACAGGTGAACTGAATGAACAAAAGCATTTGCCAAACTGTCTGCTTATGTTTCAGAAAGTGCTGAGAGTACAAATGGAAAAGATCTGCTCGAGTATATCTGCTTCTCACCTTTGCATTCTGGAAAGCTGTGGCAGACCCAGTGGCAGAGGCTCATTGTCTTGGCTGGACCGTGCTGGGAGTGAGACAGCAGGAGGAATAGCTGTGAGGATGGCTGCCAAATGGCAATGCAGTTAAGGTCCATTCTACTTCGATTGCTGTGGGGTCTAAGCAGATGGTGCTGGCAGGTCTGAGGTGTGTTATGAGTATATCGCCCAAGGCTGGGGAAACATCCAGCTGCTGTGTTTCTTTCCAGCTTCTCCATCCTAAAAGCAAGAATACAGTTTTGAAAACAAGTCTGTTACATCCATGACAGAAATGGAGGAAGTATCCAACTGAAGAAAGCAGTTTTTTCTTTCTTGAGGTTCTGAGAGGAGTTAGCCTATTTCCGTCCTTTCTACTCTTCTTTCACTTCCAGTGAGAAAGTGGTGTAGCAGTGGTTGTGGTCTGCTAAAGATACACAATTTCCACCTCTGCAGTTTCTGCCTGTACGATCAGTATCTGCATCATCTGGAAATGTGCTGAAGCCCTCTGTTTAACAAAGCCTTCAGAGCAGAGGCAATGCCTCCTATGGAGGTCAGTAACCTCCCAGCTATGTCACCTAATACCTGGTAGCAGAAGAAAGCAGAGTTTATTGTTGCTGCTGAATTCTGGCAGCAGCTGGCACAGGATTGTCCAGCTTATGCACATGGGCCAGAAGGACAGCCGTCTTTGGGAAGGGCTCTCCACTCTGATCCCAGCATAGTGCTCTCACTGGAAGGTAAGTTGGTCTTCTTCACCAACAGTACTTGTCCATCAGAAACTACACTAAAATGCTCCATAAAGTTAGCCTTAAAATTCTAATTCTAATAGAACTTATTTGGAATCTAATCTTCCTTTTGCAGAATTTTCTCCTTTCTAAATGAAACGTGGATGTGTCACCCATCAAAAAACAGCTAACATTAAAATGCAGACAAAATTGGCTGTGTAGAAGGCACTTGGAAGCAATGTAGGGGTGAGAAATATATTATGGTTATGCTTTAACGTTAGATTAAAAAGTAAACTGAGTGAGTTTTTAAATAAACCCCTTAGAATCAAAACCAACAAATGATTCAGTAATGAAACACAAACTGATGGAATCATGTAAGAAAATATTGTTGTGCTCCTGAGATCAGAAAAAACAACATAAGACACAGAAAGTGACATGATGGTATTTTGAATACGTTTCTATCTTTTTTCAGTCTGGGTCAGCACACACGAAATTAATTTTTGTGGGAAGACTTACTGGACTTTTACTATGGTCCTAGTTTTTAATGGATACAATTTGTGACGAGATCTGTAAGGTTTCCATTAAGTCGGGAAGCCACATGGAAAAGGTGATGAAATTATTGAAAAGCTCTCTCAATTAGGAAAACAGATTAATAGTTTTCTCTTTAATTTATCTAGGTAAGATTTTACACTTTGCACTATAGAGGTGTAGAATAGATGAAAACCATTTCTTTCTGTTGGAGCTGAGAACTTCTATTGATCACATTGGACTTCATTTTTCTCAAAAATAGAGGCTTAGCTTGCGTGGGTGTTATCTCCCTCTTCCAGAATCACAGATACTCATCAGCAGAGATTGGTATGTGTTAAACTGGAAAGGCACGAGTTTATCTGCAATTTCATTTAGAGAAATGAAGCCAAAGGGAAATGGGAAAAATTGCCACTTGTATCCCAGCAGTGCATACTCTTGCTCAGAGGTCCAGATCACAGAGAGAGAGGTTCAGATGGACTTACTGAGCATGCCTGGGGCCAGCCAGAGTGGAAAAGCAGGCTCTTTGTGTCTCAGACAGTATGCTGCAGAGAGCATCAGACTGGAGAGCTAAGCGAGCAGCTAATTTGTGGGGCTACCAAAAATACGAATTTAGCTGTAGTAAGGATTTTGTTAACACTAAGCTGGAAATGAATACAGCAGGAGGCATTATCCAATGTGTTTTTAAATGCTTTGTTACGATTTGATACTTAAGGGGAAGGAAACAGTTACAGGATTGTTTTCTCTGAAAGCAAGCAGAAAATACTCATTGAGGATGTCCAGACAGAAGATGCAGTTCATGAGAATGGTCTAGGATATGTATGTATATAAAAAGTTCTTACAACGAGAACGTGAAATAATACCAGTAGGTTTCAAAGGAGTATAAATTTGCCTCGTCATGTAGGAAAGATTTGAAGTGTAGCAAGAGACCAATTCAAATAGGATAGTGAAGTCCAAAGGAAGTGGAAACTCTATGAGGTAACACAGGGCAAACTCAGAAGTGTAACAGAGGCACTTTAAGGTCATTATGAGAAAGCCAAGGTGCAAAATGAAACGCAGCTAGCAAGAGAAATCACAAGTAATAGGAAATGTTTGTATAAGATTTTAGCTATTCATTGTCAAAATGGAAAGGCATATTGGTTAGTGTTGCACAGGGGATTGTCTTTTTTCCTCTACTGTTCAGCACTCCATCAGCAATTTAGATAATAGAAAGATTTTTTCAAATTCCTCCCAGCTCCACAATCCAAAAAGGTGATTTATGGCTGGCGTGCTTTCATCTAATTCCATGAAGTTTTGAAGTGTTCCAAGCTCACATTTACTTCCAGGTTTGCTCAAGTAAGTAGTGAAGGACTAAAATGCAACTGCATATGGGCCCACATCCCTTTGTTTTTCAATAGTAGTGATGTTTAGAGAAAATAGAGAGTGCTACTTTAGAAGGCACCAACCTGAAAGTTCTAGGCATTCATGTACCCACATGGATAGCAGCAGATCATTTTAAAAGCACCACTTTACTTGCATCTGTGCTCTGCATTCCCTCACAACCTCTCTACCAAGCTCATATAGACGGTGACAGATGTAACCACCATTTGGCAACTTGAGCTAATGGCATTCCAGCATGAAGCTTAATCAGGACAGTTAAAATATGTAGCTGAAAGAAAGCTAAATACTTACTTTTTAATCTTAGTCTTTTAATCTTAGGACTTAAAATATGATCAGTCTCTCAGAGCACTTTTGATTTCAATACTCCTATTGCATCTTGAAGTAAGCCAGTTTTACTTGCTGACTCACACTTGCCCATTTTAGTAGTCCTTCATTAGCAAGTCTGTAACAGACATCAACAATGTTTTTCCAACTTTGCCATAATACTGGTTTCTGTTAAAGCAAGTTCTTCCTCCTGGTGGTGGCTTGACGCTCGTACGAAATCCTAATGTATATCAAAGAGCCATTTTCAGTCAGTCTCAAAAGACTTCAAAGTTTACATCTGTGTGCATGTTGTATACCACACCCTAAATTCTACTGTAGGAACATCACACTGGTGGGGCTGTTATATTCAAAGTCCATGACAAAGCAAATGTAAAGCTCCAGTGCTGAAAGAAATGTGATCATTCAGGATGGCATGGAAAGGTCTACAAGTTCAGCCATGGCATTACTGTGATTCAGCTATGTGACTTCCCATCCTGAAACAAGGAAGGACACTCACTGCCTTTGGTTTTGCTGTCCCCATTTTCAGCAGCACAGCATTTCTGGGCACTGTGTTGTGGGCTTCTCATTAATTCATACATTATATGTAATCATTAGACATAAACTAGTGTGAGTCTAGTTAAAGAATCTCCATCTAGTCATCTTGTTTTGTGTGTCAGTTATGAAGCGTAATAAGGGTCTAAACTTCCGAATGTCATCCTGAATTCTCTAAGGCTCCGCATTATCAGAGAAACCATAAGCTGACAGTCAATCCTCTGAAATATTCAGGTTTAAAAGGTACTAAGCATAATATTAAGCATATCTATCCTGTTGGTTTTCTCTGAGTTACCACATTCCCTTCAGCTGAGAAATATGTATGTTGAATAAGAAAACAAGGAAATACCAATTATTTCCTCTATTTACCAGATGTGATCACCAAAATTATCAGTTTATTTTTACGGCTCCATTCTCTGTCTCCCTTTTGACCTCTTTCTACTATATACATGCATATTTCATGTTTGCAAAGGTGAATACCTTGAAAGAAGTTGTCTGAAACAGTCCTCTACTATAATAGCGGGAGAGATTACATCTAGAGCTCTGCTTGCTTGATTTCTCCTGCAAAGATGTTCTGTGTCACACACGAAGTATAGCAGAAGATCTGATTTTTGATTACTTTTTTTTCCCCAGTGGAACAGTTACATTTAAGCACATACAGCCATAAATCTTTCGAAATAAGCATTTTGGAAAGCACCCGACTTCAGGGCATTTAGAGATATCCTGTTCTGTGAAAGATAGGGGAACCACTTAAACAATGGGGAAGCTCAGGTAGAATGGGACTATTTGGGCACAGAAAACAAAAGATTAATATTTTATTGCCGGGAGCAGATGTAACTTGGTGAAGACGTAGGCAATATTCTCAGAAGAGCAAATAATAAAAATTAAAAAAGCAAGCAAAGGAGGCATTGGATGCGCTGCTGCAGGTCTGGCATTCAGGGGATGCCTGTGTAACAGAGCAGCAGGGAAGAAGGCATTCTTGCTTCCCCAGAAAAAAATTTCTCCATTTATTTATTTTTTCCCCTTTCACACTGTGATATTAATTGTAGAATCATAGAATGGTTTGGGTTGGAAAGGGACCTTAAAGACCATCTAGTTCCATCCCCCTTGTCTGGGCTGGATTTCCACCTACTAGATCAGGCTGCCCAGGACCCCATCCAGCCTGGCCATGAACATCTCTAGGCTGTTTGTATTAATGGTATTAGTTTAATGATAAACCCAATTTAAGGCCACTCTGTCCCAGTGGCTGTAGCTGCCGGGAGTAACAGAATACTGGGAAAAGCTTCTCAGGAGTCTGTCACAGGACTGTGAGAATCAGTGTCTGCAGCACGTGGAAAGGTACCATCAGTCATCCCTCTTGACTTCACTGTCTCCTCATCTACTTACAATAAATCTTGCAGACTGGGTAATATATGGAGCATGTTGTTTCTATATACTCTTCTGGATTAATTTGTTCGAACCCACAGAATTAATATTTTGTGCATCAGAATTCCTGAATAATTATTGAGGCCTTGATTGCACCTGTGCAGGATAGATTTGTATAATTTTCTCATAGGAATCAAGGTCAGCTGGGTTCCTTGAAAAAAAAAAAACAGTCATCTTTTAAGATTCCACTTTTTTTTTCTGAAAACCAGCACTTAACAAGTGTGTTTTGTAAGTTTTAAGACAGCATAAATGTCTGTGGTTGCCTTACAAGTCTGCTCTTAGTGGCTGTGGGTGAGACCAAGTTTGCACCTCTTCTACCTGAAGAACTACAGTGGTAACATTTTAGAGAACCAATTGTTCTGACCCTCTTGAGCCAAATTCTGGACATAATAGTTTTCTAGAGGAAAAAGAAACAGTGCTTTGTCTCATTTGGGCATTGAGGTGAAAATGCTAATGTGCTTTATAGTTCTGTTTCTGGCTTTTCAGTGCGTATGTGGCTTTTGGTAGTAACCGTTAGGATTCGGGAGCTGTTTGTAATGAGCTCTCCAGAGATTTCTTGCACTCTGCACCCTCTAGCTATTCAGTGATGGTCCTACAGACTTTCTGTTTTTCTGCTACTGATCTTTCTCATTATCAATGAGTGCTCTGTAGTTGGGAATAGAGCTGGGAACTGTCTGGATAGCCCTGCGCAGCGCTGAGCAGAGATGTGTAGCTTGAATCCTTCTTTGGATATCGCTTCATGACAGTACCTCGAGTCCTTTATTTATACCCATATACACACATTCCTTCTGTCTGTACTAGGTACCTGTACTACTACGTTAGTTGCAACTGTATTATGTTTCAGTCTTCTATTTACCCTTAGAAAAATGTTAACATTTTTTTGACAGAACCAAAAGAAGAAAATGAGGATGTTTCACTCAGGATAGTGGTCTCTTCATTGACTTTATATGGCTTTGTTTAGGAATGATGTCACAAAAAAAATGCCCTACTCTGTTTTGATTTCTAGATTAAAACAACAGATGATTTCACCAGCCCTGAGGAGGAAGTGGAATATGAGGACACTTATGTGCTTATGGTAGGCATGGAAGCTCGACCAACCATGAGTAAGTCATACTGTGAGACACCCTTCTCAGTAGCAAATCGAGTGCTGCAGTGGGTGGGTTTACTGACAAACACAGGGGCCAAATTATTTTAATACTTTTAATTTCCACGTTATTGCTACTTCTGGGGAGGACAGATGTCCTAAGAGATGGGGGAAGGCAAACAAGGGGTTCAGTAGTACTGACAAAGTCACAGTGCAATCAGCGCTCCGGGTGAATTCTGCAGATTTCTGGTCTCTGCTTCACATCTGGAAAGCAGCTGCATTCTTCAGGTTCTCAGAGAACCTTTATGGAAGAGGAGAAACTGCCTACAGGTGTGGGCAACTCCTGTGCGGAGGCACAGGTAGTAGACATTTTGCAACTCGATCTTCATACATCTAAACACAGATTGATCTTGAGTTTGCTGCTAATCTGTGCGATCATATGTATTCCAACTGAAAAGTTCAGAATTGCTTGTTTGCATTTACTGATGACAATCTCTTATAGTTAGATATATTTTTGCAGTATCACGGATTTATGAAGCCAATCTTTATCTTGATTTTTTTCTTATCTGTTTGTTGGCAATTCTATCTTCCCAACTGTCTCATATTCTGTATATAAATGGTGTTTCTTATTTGCTATGTTTAAGTCTCCTGCTTTGGCATGTCTAGGTATGTAATAGACACTGAAAATGTGAGTTAGAAATCTGTTCAGCCCTGATATGTATCCACTGTTTCTATCATATTTCCATTGTCTCTGTCCCATTTCCTCTGTATTTTGGAGCACTTCAGGGTGGACACATGGAAAAAGAAAGTAACTTGTAACAGCTGGCCTTGTCAGTCAACTACATGCCCTAATCTCCCATTTCAATCAGTGGTGAAATGAAGACCTCCACAAGGGGTAACTGAATGTAAAAGGCTCTGCATTGACTGTAATTCTGCTGATTTTACTTGGTTACGTCACTTAGATTGACTACCTAAATCTTGATGCTGCAGTGTTGAAGGTTCATCCTTTCACATGCCTGTGGTCCGTGGCCCCCTTGAAAACCTAGAAGCCCCAAAAAATTTCCACAGTACAGCCATGTCTCCCAAGGGCAGCGTTTGTTTTGCTTTACAGATATTTAAATAAGCACCCAAAATCCATTGTAGGAAAAAATGTTACACATTTGTGTGAGCGATGGCTTTGTTTTACTAAGTAGTGCTCTGTGCTGCACTGAAAATCAAGTAATGTAAATTATGGAGGCAAGGCTTGCGATCTCATTCTGACAGCAACTCCAGAAAAGTTTAGTATGCTGTGTGCACAAAGATGCTGTGTAGCAGAGCAGCAAGATATAATAAAAACTTTCACTGTTGATTTGGTAAATATTTTAAAAGCTGATCACTGGCAGTATGTGACATTCTTTCTACTGCATTAGTTCATAAAAGTTTTATTAGCCATTGTGTTGCTTCTGTGGGAATCCTTGAAATAGGAAATGTTTCAAGGTAGCAAATGTTAAATGAAATAATGCATTCTTTAACATTACAAGTTGAGCAGAGCCCAGGAGATCAATGTGGTATTGGATCAACATGTCAACAAGAAGCTGAGGCAGATAAGGAAGAGAAAAATGATTTTGAAGACAGCAGAGAGGAAACTGAAGATTTCTACACCTTTGACAACAGTCCTGACAATTTGTATGCCAGCATACCTGACTGTGATTATGAAGAAAGCAGCAGAGAATGCTTTTTCTTCAAGAGACCGCCCCCACCTCCTCCTCGAAATCTGCCTGGCACTCTGAGACAGGATGAGCTGCACCATTTGTCTCAAGGTACAATCTAGGGAGGAAAGTAACCACAGATACAAACACAAGTGCAAACACAGATTGAGTGCTGCTGTAGAGATTACATACAATAGGAGTAGTTAGGCAGTATGACCCTAATTCTGCAACACAAACATGCCTATGAAAATTGCTGCATCAAGGTCTTCATGACCACGTAGGTCAGCTAGTACTGTGGAGTGGGCTACTGGGTTCAGGCTTCAGCTTTTCCTCACTCTGCACATCTCAGAAAGGTGCTAAATAACACATGACATACTGGATTTACAATAGAGTTCTGAGATAAAACACTAAACTTGTGTTTTTTCTCAATTTTTTTTTTAATATTTACATTAAAAATATAAATGCTGTTTTGACTGAATGCAGTTTGTAATCTCACAGATAGAAAACAGAAATGAGAGAATGAAGTAACACAGTTTTTTATTTCATTTTAGTGCTGTGATTAGAAATAGAACACTGTATTGTGTTACAAACAGAAAAGACAGGAAGAAATTGTGACCTTTAATGAAATGCCTTAATTCTTTTTTTTTAATATTTCAGCCCAAGAGTAAAAATCTAAGGTGGTTAGTTGAAGTTTGATTCAAGTATGAGAAGCACAAAATTAAAGTGAGAAATGAACACAACTTAAGATCACTGAAAATGTTTTGCTTCTTTTAACAGAATATCCATCTGATGGAATAAATATTCATTTGCAGCTTTGCTGTACTTCAAGAGCATGCCTTGACCTTGCCCTCCCCTATTTGCATCTATTTCAAAAGGAGTGATTGTGGGTTTTTATTTCTTCTCATTGAGAAAAAAATAAGCATACAAAAGAATTCAAGCTTAAATTGCAGTCTTAAAAAATCGTGTAGGAAAAAAAAGTTGTCACAGACTCTACCTATAAGTGCGTATACAAACTCTGCTTTTAATTGTGGCATAATATAATAGAACCCCAAATTACCATAATGAAGGATTTCAATATCCTTGTAAGTAGACAGAGATAGCTTTTTAGCTTTATAACCTGCTTGAGGTTGGTTTTTCTCCTGTTTTCTGCCATGAAGGAAAAATCTGGCTTTGTGCAGGAAGTTGCAGATTCCAAAATTAAGAGAAACAGAATAAAATTGCTACTGCAGACGCATTTTGATTGCTGTGCAATACTCAACTGTTGCTATATATGTGCACAAATGAGGGGGCAAGTTTGACACACAGGGTTTGTTAGTGCAAGCTCAATATAAATGTCTGTCTTGGGATAGCTCTCATGTGGCTACACCATTAAGTAGTGGTGCATTGCTCTCTGCCAAGTGCCAGTTTCTGTCTGTAAATTTGTATATGGATATCAGCAGAGAAAGCTTCTCTGCTGTGTAGTGTCCTATGCTGAGTCCTGTGCTGACAAGGCCAGTGTAGCTAGAAACACATCTGTATGACTCATTCAGTTAAGACATACTGTTATGTCGTGCTGTGAATTTTCCTGAAGTGTTAGGTTTGGTTTCATTTTGGGATGTGAGGATGGAGTTATCTGAATCCCGCTAAACCAGGATGGTACTTGCTTACAAAGAAGGGCTCCAGTGAGTCACTGCTGTGTATTTTTAGTTAGCCACTTTCCTTAGCTATTGCAGTGGAAAACCTAAAAGGCAAGTCCCCTCTTTTTGAAATCTTTTTTTGTCAGTGGCATGAGAGTGCCCCTGTGGGGGTTACAAGAAAGAAAATCCTACAGAGAAAGAAACAGAACTTTCACAGCGGCATGGAAATGAAATATTTGTTATATTAAATATGGTATGTGCAATACTCTTGGTTCTGATATATTAAAAAAAAGCAATACATATTAGTATTTATTAATATGTATTAATGGTACAAGCTGTTTTAAAGGGATACACCCCATTTGTAAATGTATCACACTTCTAGACATTGTTAAGCTTCTCTACACTGACTGCAGCCTAGTTTAAGAGGTACACGTGTGCACAGTTCACTACAACACTGGGAAAACATGGCTCTGCAGTAGGTCTACTGTTTGCACATAGGTTAGCACACGGAAGATAAAAACATCTATAGAATCAGCAGTTTCTTTAACAGCTTCCTAATTCTTAACAGTTTGTGGGAGTTTTTAATAGAAATAAATCCAAACAAACCCAGGTATCATAGAAAGAGAAAACTTCTCCGTTCCTTTTAAAGCTGTAAAATGCAAAAGGTAAAGGCCAGCAAGTTCTGCTTAGATGTACTCCTAAATGTGGGGATTGACCCAGGGAGGTCACTTGGGTGTGGTGTGTTGGAAAATCTTAGCATAAATTATAACAAATCATAAATTTCATTCATCCTTCAGAGAACTTTTTAATTTATTTTAACCTTTCCCGATAGTAACTCTTTATAAAATCCTCAGAAATAAATGGGATGTTGAAAAGACAAAACCCAGTGTTTTCCAGAAAAGTTTCCAGTAAGTTACTGTTGGCAGCAAACAGAGTCATTTCTTAAAATGCCAGGGGCTGTGGGGGCACCTTACCCAGCTTCACCAGTAATGAAGGTGGTCCTGTGACTCTCGTGGCAGCAACTGGGGCATGCAGCACTGCTCTTAAAGAAGATTTATTTTGGAGCTGATATATTAGCATCTAATTTTGATAATCTGATGTGAAATGATGAGAAGGCCCAGAAGCTGAAATTGTCTTTTGGATATCCTTTCCACTGACTTAGATGATGAAGCCTGTGAAAATTGGGGTACTTCAGTTTAAAACTGAAATTACGAATACAAGTAACTGGTATTTCTTGTATTAAGAAAATCTGAAGCATAAATTAAGTCTTAATATCCTTTCTTTACCATCTTTGTCCTTGAATTTTTTACTTTTTCACTTTTTCAGAGAGGAATTTTGTGGAGGAGAGAAGTGAAACAGAACGTGGACTGAAGACAGCATGCTGCAGAGAAGACCAGGATACCCGTGAGGAAGATGACGAAGAGAACCACCCGTACACTTTTGTGAATTTTGATGAATCTCTGTATGATTTGATATTGGCTGAGGAAGATGAGGAGAAAAAGAAAGAGCGCAGATCATTTATCATGAACAGGCCGCCCGCTCCTGCCCCTCGTCCCAAATGTTCAGGAATCAGAAATGAGAACACTCCATATATAGTACAAGGTCAGTGCTTGCTTCTTTGTGAGTATTTGCTGATAGAACGTGGACATCTGTTCTTTTTTATGAAGTTTTTTTTTTTTAATTTTAAAGACTAAGATCCTTGTTCAGTTATTTTCAAACCAGCAAATCAGTTGATTCAGACCACCTATTCGCACCTTTCAGATGAGCTGAGAACGTCTCACTAATGATCCTTTTCAATTTGCATCCTAGACAACATCACTTTTTTGGTTTAATTTTACAAAAGTTATGACAAAGTGATGGAAGATTAAGAATCACTGGGCTAGATATGCGTGTGTCTGTTTTAACAGTGTAATACAGAACATACTATTTGAGTAGCTTTTCCTTTCAATTTCTTTATCAAATTGTTTTGCCTTAACTCAGAGAAACATTAGTTGTGTTCTGTTTTCCTGAACAGCAGAGAGAAAATGCCTACATGAGGACTCCTTTCAAATACCCTTATTCCAGTGCTTGAAATTACCATTCGAGGAAGGATTGTGTCCTTTTATTGTATCTGTGAAAAATGGTTTAACTTCTTGGAAATGCAATGCCATCTTTTAACCCGATTCAGATTGAAGCCAAATTTCAAAGTAACACAAGTTGTTGTGAACTTTCAGGGATCTCTGTATAAGCCCCAAAATACATGGTGTTTACACTTCCAATCTCCTCTCTAAAGGAGCCTTCCAGTTGTGTGAGAGCTTACATAAGAATAAGTGATAGAAAAACGGGTTTGAGAAGGAAACCAAAAGCTTATCTACTCTATCCAGTGACTGTTTTGCATTAAGACAGGACTAGTACTACCCAAATCCTCCTATCATGGAGAGAATCACCTCTTTTGTCATTCCTGTTTCAGTCAGAGATCTGTTTTATTCTTCTTAGCTAGTTTCAGGCTGTATTATCTCCAGGTGAGGGCCAAAATGCGTGGGTTCATGTCTTCATAGCTTAGTTGCTCTTTCTTCAGCATGTTTGGGAGATAGAAAGATGAATCATTACAGTAGGTTTAGAGAGTAATGCAAGAATGGATGAGTACTGGAGGCTGCTAAATTACCAAAGTCTTGAAATACCTGCCTTTACTGAGATGGTTAGTGCAATGTCTCAGATCTCAGTTCTCCATCATAAATGTTCCAGTGACTTGAAAACCCTTACTGTGAAGATGCCTTATTTGGAAGGTTGTTTTTACTGTCTTATATTCTACTGAAGTGTTTCTGCTTTGTCTGCCCTGACTGTTCACTAAGGAGGAGACTTTCAGCGCAGTTTCTTTGATGGGACTATGGTCCTTATGCATGATATACATGAACGTGTGGTAGTTTTTATAAGGAAGCATTTTCCCATTGTTCTGTGAAGTCTTCTTCAGCCCTAAGTTCATTTATCTGCACTATAAATGGGAAAATTGAATGCGCTTCACTTGGCCACGTAGGCCTCTGCTTTCCCTGGCAGTTACACTGCTCCCAGCTCGGGAGTTTCTCCCTTTCCTGTTTTGTGCAGGCATTCCTGAGACAGTAAAATGTTAGACAGAAGTGACAGAAATTCAGCTGGAAGATTTTGCTGGCTACTTCTATAGTCAGTGTTTGTCCTTTCCAACAGTGGTTAAAGAGTTACTCATCCAATCTGGGAATATCCCTGTCTCTGGTTTAATATATTAAAACTGCTTATAATCAGAACAGAAAAGAACATTTCAGGAGTAAGAACCAGAACACTTTATTCAAATCTATCACTAAAATCTGCATGTGTTTGTATCCATTGCTTTATAATTTAATCTAACTGATGTAAAATAAAACTGCTTTGGCTAGTACATGTAGGCATTTTAATCTCTCAAACAAACAATGACAGTTTCAGGTTTTGTTTTTGTATATTATATTAAAAAGAGTGTTACTGAAGATGCGAAGTCAAATAATGAAAAAGTTAAAAGTTAAGGTCATTTAGTAGTTTTACTTCTTTCTCCCTGCTCACACATTAGGATACAATCCCTAAGTATGTAACTGCATGCTGCTGTTCATCCCAGGCATTTTGTTTCATCTGGTAGTTAAAGTGGATGAGTATAAGATGCAAAACTCTTCAGTGTTTTTCATTCTCATTTTTGATTAAGACATGACTCCTCCTTGCTGTATGTGCAGTGTGTTGTTTCAGACGCTCTTGTGATACACCCTTTTATTTGTTTCATCTCCACTGAGTTTTTGGACACCCAGTATGAAGTAACTTGCCTCGGATAAACACTGTTCTACAGTGCTGTCCTTGTTCAAAGCAGAGATCCTGTTGTTTTCAGTGGTTGCTATGAGCAGTCAGAACTTCGCATTATTAGCTTGTCTAATCCTGAGTCAGCATCCTGATAGCAGACACACATGAGCCTGTGCTAGTTTCAGTGACTTGTATGGAGTTAGGCTGGGGCCCTGGTGGTGAGAAAAGTTCCACAGAGCAGCTTTTAGTTGCTCATGCATCCTTCTCCACTCTGTATTCCATCTCCATTCCCTAATAACTTTTAAATTCTAAACTAGATAGTATTTCTATAAGAAACAGATTGTCTTCACTACGCAGTTTTGGTCGATCTTCAGAACCATTGCCTGTGGTATTCAGTGACACAGGTTCTGTGGGAAAAACGGGGTTGGAGAATGGATCACAGAAGGGCTGTACTAAGGCTACACAGTCACCTGTACTTTGATCCTCATGTGCTCTGGGAGTTTGTAAAAGGAACAAGCTTTGAGCTCCATGATTTACAGGGGCTGTTAATGCTCTGTGGAGCTGCAACAGGAGGATTTCTTTCTGTCTTTGTTGCGTCCACAGAGGGGATGGAAAACTATGGGCTTGTTTATTGACAAAAAAATAGTGTAAGCATTCCATAACAAGAATGTCTCTGTGACTTCTGGATTTCCTTTTGGGGCTTCTGTTTTAATTTAGTTTTTCTGTCAATCAGAGCAAAGCAAGTGGCTGAGTTCCCATGACAGCTTTCAGAACACGCTGAAGTCCATGAAGTTATGAAAGAGTATCTTCTGCTTTAAGCAAAAGCAGCACTGTTTCTATGAGAATAGCAACAAAGAGAGCTAGCAAATAGCCTTCTTTGTAATTAGAAGTAGCTTTCAAGTACATGGATGCACAAGCTTGCACTAGGCAAAAACCCTGCTCTGTGTAGATTACCACCGTGCAGATTGCTGTGTAAATTAGGAGAGTGGAACTGTTGGTTAATGGAGAGCATAGCTTCACAAGCCCTTTTTAGTCTCTTTCAAAGCAGGATCTACACTTTGAAACCTAGGCAGTATATGTTCAGTGCTGCAAGTTGTCCTAACTGATCTACTGCAGTTTGCAGTTTGAACAGCTGACCTGGATTTGCTAACAAATCTGGGGAATATGAGTAACCATAAAGATTTAAAGCATAAGAGTTTTAGTGAGTTTGGGTTGGTTTTATTTATTCCTTTTTCAAATTTTAATGAACGTGCAAATTCTGTAGTGGTCACTGATGCATTTATTATTTAATGTAGACCACTGCAAGAATTTTGTCTTATCTGGGGAAGGTTCCTTAGCCAATGGAGCTGCAAATTGATGCCAAATAATTAGCTGTCCAGATGGTATGCAGTCTTGGTGTGCTCCCTTTCCATTTCTCAAGTGCTTAGTATTCCCTTGTAGGTTATTTCACTGTTGTTTTTTTGTTTTTGCATTTTTTTTTATTATGATGTGCTGCCAAAGCAATGTTAAATAAATGTATGAAGGTGTTGTGTTTTCAGTTTGCAGTGAAATTTAAATACTCCATATTGGATACCACTTCGACTGAGTGGGGAACCAAAGCTCCCAGCACATTCTCAGGACAGGTGCATGTGTTTCTTTAATACATCTGTGCCATTTCTGAAGACTAGCCTAGCAGATTCTCCCAGGCATGAGGGTTACAGCCCTGTCCTGGCTGGATCATTTATCTCTTGTCAGAGAGCACCAGGACCAGAGGGTTTCTCCACAGTGTGGACTGCTGTCCTGCAGCATTGGAACAGATTGCTCAGGGAGGTGGTAGAGCCACAGTCCCTGGATAGTGCTCAAGAAGCATGGAGATGTGGTGCTGAGAGACATAGTTAGTGGGCAGTACTGGTGGTAGCTGGACAGTTGGACTAGATGATCTTAGAGCTCTTTTCCAACCATAATGATTCTATGAAATAAAACTTCATATGTTGTAGCCTTTGCTCGTGAATCCCTGAAGGAATACATCTTCCCTCTGTGCAGTGGAAGCATTTTACTATATATAGTGTCCTTGGAACTTCACACCAGGGTTAAAGAAGTGGAGAATGTATTTCCATTTACTCTTCCGGAAGAAAATAGCATTTAAGTTGCTCATCAAAATCACAGGGTATGCAGAAAAAGTAGCAGGCAAGGAATGTTTTCAGGGGAGACAAAATATTTTATGTCTAGAATAGACAAATCCAATTGTAATGAGGGAGAAAGTCCAAAACAGAATTGTTACTGTCTTGGAAAATTATCAGGCTGATTACTGGGAACTGGAATGATCACATCCTGAGTTAAAAATTCTTATTATGCAGATGGTTTAAATGCTCTGAAGCGGGTGTTCCCAAACCAAAGCCTTGGAGCACACGCAAACTGCAAAACCTTTATGTCCCACAGAGGGATTTTTTTATTTTCCTCTGATGGAGATAAAATGCTGCACTGCAGATGAATTTTCTTTGATTGGAGATACATAATCAGTGTTTTTCCGTGGGGAAAAATCATACTAGGAACCACTATTGAGCCACCTTAGAACACCTTCTAGAGATCTGGTTAGGAACTGATCTGCCGTGTTGTGTCAGATTTTTGCTACCTTAACTTTGGTGGGTTATAACATGTACTGAATAAGACCAACATCTTAGGATGCAGCGCAGTTGAAAAGCAACCCATTGTAAATGGCATGGTTTAGGTCAAACCAGGTAGTCTTTCCCTTTTTGCTTTTCTCTTCTGAAATGCGACTGCAGAAGTATATCTGTGTTTTACACAAGTGGAACAGATATTCATGAAAATATTGCTGGAGTCCTTCCACTTTCTATACTAAGCTAAGTTGAACTGATGACGAGCGCAACAGTGTGAGGTGCAGCAAATTTGCTGACACTGTGTTCTTCTCACTCACCCTTTACCCTCTCCATATAAGCAGTTCCAGTATTACTTTGGTCGTCTTACCTCGGTCTAGGGGAAAAGTTGTCTCTGTGCAGCATCCTGTGGTCTCTCCTGTTCAAAGTCGCTGTGATTCCAGCAGCTCTGAGCTCACATTTGGCAGCTTTGGAATCTGACTGCAGATTGGAAAGAAAATTGCTGGTGAGCGTGCTTGGTTTTACATTGTTTCCACATTGTCATTACGTTGGAATTCTTTTCAAAGTCATTTTACTTTTCATCTGGGAAAATGGGAGTTCATCAGCCCTGACTCGCTGATGATGCTGTGCAAGGCACAGGCTGCCAACAGCCCATGTTGTTGTGAGCGACTGATGCTGGAACTGTAACTCAGGCCACGTGCATTGGCCTGCAAGTACTGGAGCAACATGACAGTGTGGTTTTCCTGTGAGTGTCCTTGGCATTGCTTAGTTTTTATCCCAATGAATCGGGTGTTGTGTGCTGTCAGAAATGTCCTAACAGTGTCTGTCAGTGAGTTTAGGACAAATTGGTGTCTGTACCAGTGCTGATGTAGTCACAGGTTTTCCCACAGTGGCATAGTTAAAGCCTTTCCCCTTCTGATGGCATGAGCTCCTTCAGACGCCACTGCCACTGTGATGGGGCAGCTCCTGGGCCTTGAGCCACCTCTGCTACCTTGCACAGCACACACCCCTTCTCCACAGCACCTGGATCGAGCTAGATCAGAGTCACAGGGTGTTCAGTGCTCAGCTGTGTTGCCTTGGAAAAGTAAAAAAGGCCATACTGCTTACAGTGTCTCATTTCCTTGGCTGATTTGATGTTATGAATCACCAGAATTTTTGTTTTAATCTTGAATATTAAATATTTTGTATAGATTTTAAGAATGGTCCTTAATCATCTCTGAGCATTGCATCTCCAGGGCTTACTCTGAGCAGTGCTCCACGTGTAAGCAAACCTGGCTAAAGGAAAATGAGATCTAAAAAGATGTGAACAAACATCTGCATAGTTCTCATCTCCTGAATAAAAAGCATCCTCCTTTATTCTTTCCTTGCTTTCCCCTGTGTATTTGTCATCCCTCACTGTGCTACATTTAATTCACAATCTAATCCGTACCAAGAAAAGAATTTGTGAGCTTTATTTGCCTTGGTATATGTACACACAGTTGAACTGTTTAAATATTGTGGCAGGGGGAGATGGAGTAGGCAAAGATAGGAATCTCTCACTGCAGCACATCCCAGTTAGCTTAGTAACTGACTGGAGTTTGCAGCTGAGTTGAGATGTGTTAATAAGTGCAACCCTAGTGTATTAATTAATTTGCCTTGTGTTTCTATAAAGATCTGGTTCCCCCTGGATTTTAATTTTGAATGTCTCCTAAACAAAACAGGGCAGTAGATAATTTTGTTTGGAACAGCAGCTCAACGAAACTGATGAATAACTGCATTGTTAATTTCCCTAAGCAAACTGAATTCAAATTAATGGTGGTTAGTGGTTATTTTGCTGTCGCTTCTCCTTTGCATTTGCTCTGCCAAAAGTGTTGAGTAAGTAGCATCAGGGTGATGGTATGATTAGCTCACACTTCTTCTGGTGGATCAGTTCATCAGTCAAGCTTTACCTGTGTATGGTGCAAAACTGCTGTGTGTTTTTTGGAAGTAATGTGGCTTCATAGTGCAGATAGGTAAAGTAAAATCTAATTGACAAACCGTATCAGTGCCTCTTACTGATACGATCTGTCTGCTCTCATAATGTAACTTCCTCCATGTTTTGATTGCCTATGTTTTTAATTATATCACTTTGTATTGCCCCTTCATCAAGCAATTTTTGAAATGTCATCATGGTTGCACAATTCCTTACCACTCCAGCATTGTGTTGGAATCTCAGCTCATTCTGAAAATCAAATCCAAGTTCATTTTGTCAAACTATGGCTATTGTAAACATTTACATTCGCTCTTTCTAGACGCTTTCTACTTGTCACAGCTCTCCTAAAGTTCTGTATCATTCTGTAGCAAGCAGAGAATTTTATGAAATGAGAGACTTAGATTTTAAATATTTCAATTCTCTATTTAGGGCATACAAAGAATTTCATCTGTGTTGTGTAGCAACCAAAGAGAGGGACATTTATTTCGTAGTATTTGACCTGTACGTGTACTTCAGCTAGGCACAGCGATTATGAATTGAAAAGGCCTCTCCTAATGATCTGACAGATGCTATTGAAGATGCATGTTATAATCGCAGCACTGCAGCTTTTCAGTTGGCTTACCTATGGCTATGAAAATATTTTTCAGTCGAACAACTATGGCTTTCTGACACCTGAAAAAAATGCTAATATGATAATATTGTTTTACTGAAGGAGTATTCACTATATTCACAAGAACAGAACATATCTCTATACAGTGACCTGTTTATTTCTTTCTGCTAACTGAGTTCCAGCAGTAATTAAAATGTGAGAATGAAAGAGTGAATCACTCGAGTCTTCCCTAACCCTGTGGCAGTCATGCAGCAGAGTGTGTTCATCTTCCCAGGCTTTCCAGAAGCAGGAATAATTTGTTTTCATTTACTTCACCCACACTGAGTACTTGCTGCCAACTAAAATCATTTCAGCAAGATGCAACACATAAAGTGATTTTAACAGTTTTACGTTGAAAAACTAGAAGAGTAATTCCATTTCTGATTACTCCAACACTGCCAAACTCAGCAGAAATTTCAGAGCCTATCAGTTAAAGTATTTTCCAATCAGGGACCTCGTTGGGTGCATCCCTGCTCCTCCTTTTTAAGCAGTGAAATTCTGGCTGCCTGCATCACCTCAGCTTTCAGGTACTTCCGCTTCCTCTCTTGAAAGACAATGCTGTTTCAAGTAATACTGCGACCACATTCCGGAGGATTCTTTGGAAATTACAGACACTAGTATTACAAATGTGTGTTAGGCTGAAGTTAGAGATGTAACATCAACAGATTGGACTGCCTGGATAGTTCTTTTACCCTATTCATTTAACATGTCTGCTAACATTTTCAGGAGCGTCAAGTCCCCAGCTGTTTTCATTCATCATCTCCTCCTATACTGGCATACTCAGGAGTCCTGCTGTGTAGAAAACACCCTCTTAGGAGCTGTTCCTTTCTCACCTCTCTATATGGCGTGTGCAGAGTTTAAAAGTCATCGTGTCCTTGATGCTCCATTTCACAAGTTTCCTGAGAGAAACTGCTGCATCGTACGTGGCAGCCTGAGCGGGCAGACAGGGAGGACACTGGGTTTCCTTGGAATGCAGGAGCGAGGAGCCCAGGCTGCAGGGCACCACGCACAGCATGTGATTCTGCACTGTTCCCTTGTACCTGGCCTAGGTCCCAAAACTAAGATTCGTTCCACTGAAGTGGCCATGTGCTGCTTTGTAGCAATGTCAGTAAGATGATTTTTCTGCAAGGGGGGTTTCACTAAAATCAGAGCTAAGAACTAATTAGAATTAAGAGGGAAATGCCTCTGTGGCAGTAGTTAAGTTAGAAACCATCTGGGATTTACTTGTGTTGCCAGCAAAAGTTCACAGCATTTCAGGGCTGGCTGTTCTCTAGGCATCTCACAACAGCGAAGTGATGGGAAAGAATTATGGAAAAAGCAGTCAGGATTTGCTGTTCTTGGAGCTTGTATTAGCTAAGGAAAAGTATGCCTATATTTCTGACCTAAGCACTGTCATTATTCTTAGTACTATTGGTTTTTCTGCCTCCCAAAATAAGATATGGGCTATAGCTACAGTCTGTATCATGAGAAGAACTGAGATTAAGCTGTGGTGGTGGTTGTGTTTTTTTTCTTTCTAAACAGGTAATGTCAGTATACTATGTTTATTTTATTTATTTATGTATTTTATTATTCAAAGCTCTTGTCATGGTATCCATAATATCAGTAATCCTACCATTCCGTGCAACAAGAACAGTTTGTCAAGTAATTAACATGAGGCTGACAGGTGGGTTGAGAAATACTTCTAGGCTAGAATAAGATGTATTCCAGCCTGTTCCTGTGAGCCTCTGTCCTTTCAGAATTCATGTCTTTCACAATCATTCTTGACTAACTTCTTTATGTTCTGGACTTTGCAGTGTTTCAGCAAAAAGACAGTCCAGTGCCCAGTGACTGCAGCAAGATGTACTGCGATGCCAGGAAGCACGGTACGGAATTCAATTTAGCTCTTTAACTTCTTTGGTGTTTTTCAGTAGAACTAGTAGAGGATTGCTGTGACTTGATTTTGACTGATTTAGCGTCTATTTTCCTGCATGTGATTTATATCCTTAATGCTATTGCACCGTGAAGAGATCAGATTAAAGAAAGAAAAATGAAAGTTACAGTCCTTTGGGAAAGATTTGTAGAGCCAGAGTTACTTTATGCCTTTATGTTTGCTTTCTCCATTGTGATTAAAACCAAGAAAAGGATGGACTGGAGGGTTCAGCCGCACTCACTTAATTCCAGCCATGGAAAGGCAGCAGTGAGTGAAGCCTAACTTATCTCCTGGGTGCCCCAAGATCCATGTAAAAGGAATTACAGGTGGCATTCCAGTTGTTATTTGAGCAGTAGCACATCAAAATGTTGCTACCAAATTCCTTTAATGGTATCCTAAAGTAACTAGCAATGTTACATACAAAATGAATGGACACTGAGTGAATATTTTTCTTCTCTGCTCTTCTAACAAGTAGATCAGGGTTAAAGCATGTAGAGCAACATGCAATAGCCTGTTCAGTACTGAGACAGGAAGCTGGAGTCCCCAGTGCTGCTGACGTAACCCTGCATGAACACTGAACCACTGAGGAAATGAACAGTGTACCTTCTACATCTTACTGTGTGCTTGGTCTGATCTCTGAATGTTCTTTTTCGACGCGTGTCATTAGGATGATCATTCTGTCAAAATAGAAACAGAGATGAAAATTAAAAATAGAATTTCCTGCCAAACATGTGCTAGTACAGCATGTGATCAAAGGGAGAGAAAACCATAGCTGTTTTCTTCATTTTCTTAATGATCTTTCTTTGCACAGTCCTTCCTCACTTAAAATAAAGATATAAGTGCATAATACAGCAGAACAACTGACCCAATTAATAATTACAGTTTAACTTCTCCATCTGGCTGCATTCTCTGTGCAGTTTGAGACAGGTGCTTCATGGTACCTTAGCAACATCCTCATATGGAGATAGATCCCAGCCATCTCAGTATCAGTGTCCTGGAGGTAGCCATGCCTTCTTCGACCAAGCTGTGAATTTGATAACATGCATCTCCCTGTCATTTCAGTTGTGCACCTGCACTGTGACATGCTGGGAGGGCTAGAGATTCTGATGTATCTCAGTGTATCTAATAATTACAGTTGGGGAGAAAAAGAATTGTGAAATTTTGTGATGCTTTATGACCAAATTTCAACCCCAGCTTTCGAGAAACTTAATGTTTGAAGTTGGGGAAGGAGTAGGGGGGAAACACTGTGGAAATATTGTGTATTAACATGTCAACAATTTCCTTTAAAATGCCAGTACTCTAGATTTAGCACTGGAAGGAAATTATTGCCTGAGCTGTCACTAATGGTGAGTCTGTGGATACAGGCTATAGTAATGATTGAAATGTTTAACATCTTGCTCTGCCGTTAAGGACTAGTGGTAGATACTTCATTGCATTTCTCTCATGGAATTAAAAAAAGAAGGGGGAGAGAAATAAAGAGGTGGGGAAAGCCACCCTAAGGATGGTGGGTTTAACTAATGTCAGGTGATAAAACTGCACTTACATTGCCTTTGTTGGAAAAGGTACTTGTCATGGAGTAATTAAATGAGTTACTAATGTTTCTTTTTGTATTGTGTAGCAGCATGCAGAAGCCACACCGACATGGCAGCCATGAAACACAGCATCCCTGCTGAACAGCAAGATCTTATCCGTATGCAGAAACAAGTGAAAAAGGGGACAGTTTCCGTGGACGAAGCCCTTGACAGATGTAAACAGTGTCAGAATGAAAAAAAGAGACTGCAGGCCACTCCACAGGTATGAATCTGAGTATTTATGTTTCTTGTTGGAATCTTGGTCAGAAGTTTGGAAAACAATCTCCTGTATTTTGGCTCCTACATGTGAGATCAAAAATTAGAGCTGTGATTTATAGTGTCATGATTTATATGCCCATCAGCTCCCAAGGAGCTTGCTGCTTGTGGCTCTGAATCTTATTGATACCTGTATCCACTGCTGCTTATCAGAGATGCTTCCTGAATTTATTTTGTTTGAATTCAGGTGCTGCTGCATTTGGTTAAAAATCCCAAGTTAAATATGTTGATCTCCCAAGATTTTATTTTACGCTGTTAAGTAAGTGAGGCGTAGGTATATGCATCTTTTATGAAACCACCATCTTTCTGCTGAACAAAACACTTTTGAGCACTGTCAGCTAACAAAAATATGACTGCTTCAGACATACATTGTTAATGTATATTGACTGCATCAGGCTTTATGCCTGTCTGAAGGAGTTGATTCTACCTAGTGAAATTCACAATTCTCAGAAAAGCTCTTCAGCTCCTTTATATTCAGTGTATGGAGTAAAATGAGGTGCACAAAAACAAGATTTACAAAAGCCCACACAGTGAGTCACTGAAAGAATTGCATCAAAGCTAGTTGATAGGCTCAGGAGAAAGGCGCAGTGAAGAAGTTTGTTCATTACTTTCAACAAGACAGCTGGAAGAAGAGGTCATGCCCTCATTTTACATGAGGGCATACATTAACAAAAATAGTTTATTGTTGCCTTTCGAGTACATCTCGTAGAAAGAGGAAAACTGAGGCTATTCTTCTGCTGTGTGGAGTGGGAGAGCTATCAGATGCTGCTAACAAAGAGAGATTAAATGCCCTTCTGTTTGTATTTACTGAAAAAGATCATATGAGCTTTTGTCACCACAATGGAGCACTTATTAGCAGAAGCGCGAGGCCTTAGAACAGTTCAGGTGTACAGACTCCTGACAGAGCACCAGCAGCACAGTGTGAGCTGATCTCAGCAGGGTAGGGCTGTGGGGGTGTCCCCCCTGAATCTGTCTGCAGCACAGTGCCTGAGTGGGAGCAGCGGCACTGCTCCCTCAGCTGGGGAATTACACATGGAGGAGTGGAATCTAATCTGTGGAAAAGATAGCAGCATACAGCACAAGCTTTTTTTGTTTTTTGTTAACTTTAAGATTGAAACTTGTATCTGAGGGAGGATTCACTTGGCCTGATTTCACTGCTTAAGGGAAAGGGTTGTTTATACCCTTTATTTTATATATGAATTTTGTTTAGTGCCATAGAAAAGTCTTTTACAGTAACCCTGCACTGAACATAATGAATTAGCTTTGTGCTGTCACTGCGGTTGTCTGGTCTTCCCTGGGATTTTGAGGAGGGGAAAAAAAAAGTCAGTTGTCCAGTGTTAAAAATTAAAACTCAAGTCTCTGTAATTTAATCCCAGGATCAGTGTAACTTGCTGCTGGGAAACAAACACCACAGAACTCAGGGCAGTGTTCAGAATGTTAGAGTCTAGCCTTATAGAGTTATTTGTTATTTCTAAGTTATTTATTATTTCTAAAGCAAACTTACGTTATTGATTCTTAAATAAAAAACATACATTAAAGGAAAAAGTATGCTACCTTAGAGCCACCAGTGCTGGAAAGAGATTAGGAAAGAAAAATGTGAATGCTCAGTTGCACTTTCTTTTGACTTTTAAAACACCTAAGAAAGACTTGTAATGTTAATAAGTACACTGCTAAGGTTGGATGCAAAGCATTGGCTTCATAATAAGCTGCACCTTTTCACATCTAAGTTGATGTTGTGTAATCAGGACTTATGTGGGGTTGAGATTGCAACCCAAGAATAAGCTCAGTGAGAGTTAATGAGGGAAAAAAATTTAGCAGGTCTTTGCAGCTCAGCTCTTCTGTGGTCATTATTTCCTACAGTTCTGTCAGATTAGATTAAGTGATTCCTTTATGACAGTTTACTTGATGACTTGGGTATTTTATTTGTAAATCAGCTATCAGTTTGCACTTGCAAGCCCTTGATGAGCTTTCTATTGCCACAATAGTTCTGAATTGTGATTCAATAAGGAGAGCTATACCATTAATCATTTAAAATGCTTTATACCTTCGTGATTCAGGGGTCTCTGCAGCTTAATAAATCACCACTACTTCTTGCAAATTATTTTTGTTCTTATGAAAAGATTGTTTTAGGTGTCACTGGCTTTAGGCCTTTGATTTCTGTAAACTTCAGTATATGCAAGTTCTCAGAGAGAAACTGTAGTGGGTTTTTGACATGGGATGGCGTAGTACAATCTTTACATTCCAATTAATCACACTGATGATTTTTCTTTACTACAAGAGTGGAAAAAATATTACACTGTCTAATAGAATACATCAAAGCAGGACTGTGGATTATGTACACAGACTTTATAGTTGAGATGCTGTAAATAAGTAAAATTCATATGGGCCCTGTAGCAGAGTTGCAGTTCAGACTATTTCAGACAGCTTGGTAGGGGTACAGCAGTCTGCACATGTGAGTGAGCTGAGTCCTTTCAGCCTTCAGAAGGTGCTCAGAGCTAAAATCTGTTCTCTATAGACAAGGCAAAGTTCACAGTGACATGAGGTTGATTGTTGGAAAGCATTTGGCTGTGGGGTTTTCTTTTTAGACTGCATCAGTCTGGTCAGTGTTGCTGCCCTCTCTCTCTCCAGCATACAGCTAGTCAGTAAAACATACAGGCAACACAAGAATTTAAAATTTACTATAACAGTGATGCTTGTATTACCCAGTAACTCAGATAATGATCACTATGTTCCCTTCTGATCCTAACCTCCCTGCCATCTGTTACAGTATTTTATATCCTGAGATGAATATAAAGCAGAAATACAATGGGAACAATCATTATAGAGGCCCTGGTTCTGTCCAGCAGAAGATTCAAATCCCTTAAAATAAGACTTTTTACCAGATGGAACTAATAATCATTAATATGTTCCATCTGCAGCTGGAGCATATTAATGATGAGTACAGAAAGGTGTCAGAAAAAGCAATACCTAAATCCAGATATTAATTGCCTCAATCAAAGATACAGTTGCATTCTTTTCTCTTTAATAGGTCTAAGGAAAGCAGAGCAGAGAGCATTCACTTCTGAGACTTTTTGTACCACGTGCCATTGAATAAGACAGTACTATGAATGTCAGCGGTTCTCAGATTTGTTTAACAGAGTCTAATTTTTACACCTGCATCCAGACTTTACATTTGTACTTTTAAAATCATGGGCTTCTACCACCAGCTGCCGTGTTTGAAATTGGGATTTGGATGCCCACTTCCATAGTCTATTTTTGAAGACTTGATTTGGAATTTAAACAGATCATATCAGGAACCTGTTAGAAAAGGAATTTGATTTTTAATGAGAGAAGAAAATATATGCTATAAATACGTAAGGAACATAATTTTTAGTTTCTTGATAAGTTTGATCTTGCCTTCCCTGTAATGGAAGTTATTAATGAGAGCAGCAGTAAGTTCAGTCTTCCATTATAGCATTTGATGATATATTGAAGTTCACGTTTCAGTTTGCAACAGTTTAATATAGGATTTAATAACATGTACATTAAAAAGATTTTGAAACAAAAGGAAATTCTGTCACTCAGAGTGAAATTTCTACAAAAAAAAAAAAAGAACTATTTTAAGGACAACTAAGAAAGCACAAACGTAGAGTGTTCATTTGTTGAAAAGTACAGACACTAATCTCATTATTGTATACTACATATATGGTTTTGTCCATAGGCATTTAATATCATTTTTCCAATAAGAGATGTAAGTCAGCATCAGCTCTACCACAATAAAGCTTTATTAAAATTTAATGAAAATACATCCTTGATTTGGGTCCAAAGCTCCATTTTCAAATCCGAGCAGCCAAGAATAGCGGGGGGTATTTAGGATTTTTGGCAGCTTTCCTGAAAGTGCTGTAGCACTGAACTAGAAGTAGCCCGTTGCCTATAGGAAACTTCATCTCTTAAGTTAGGCTTATATCTGATTTGGAAAGCCAGCAGAGAAGTGAGGCTTCTACAGGCATTTGAGATCCCTATTTTGTAGCACACGCCCATTCTTAAAAACCTACACAATGCCTATCTGCATCTTTTAGACATTTGAACTGCCTCTATCAGCACTGCTTAGCTGCTTCTGAAAAGAAATCTTAAAATCTGCCTTCTAGTTCAGTTATATTATGGCACTTTATGTGCCACGTCCCACAGATTTAGTCATCCAGTATCTAAAAATAAGTACAAGACTGCAAAAACTACATAAGATTCTTACATATAGACAATAAGAATTGCCTATAGTTAGATAAATATATCTTCATAGCTGATCTCTGTGGAATCTGGAAATTGGTCTTATGTTAGGGATGCAGTTTGTGTAGTATTACAGAATCTTAATATATTGCATAGTAAAATTCCTCATCCAAATGGGGAATAACTGATGCTCTGTTCCCCACTTATCACAACAGACACTGAGTAGTAGGTGTCCCTGCTTCACTGCTGGCTAATGAGTAGGACAAAGTCCACAGCAGACTAACTATAACTCAGATGGACTTCAGAAGACTACTATACTATGCAGATATTAGCCATTAAAAAAAAAGTAGTCAGCAACTTACATGACAGTTTGAAGTGAGGTAGGTCTCAGGAAGCATGTCAGATGCTTAGTCCTCCAGTGACACCTATGGGGCAAACAGGCAATTCAGTCTCCAGCTCCCTGTCAAGACTAGCACGGTAGGTGGTCTGCTAAGGAAGGCAGAGGGCTTTTTCCTCTGAAATTTCACAGGGAACTGGATTGAAAAATATTAAATAGCCGAGCTGTTAATCAGTAGGTACTTAGACAGCTGCTCATTAGTGGTGTCTTTCTGTCACTGCAAGTGGCCTTCATATCAAAGAAATAACAACTTCACCACCTGTAGCTATGGACTTTTTAATACAGACCCACTCCTCTGAAACACTGCTTACAGCCAGTCATCGCTCCAGGAAAAGCAACCTCCAGCAAATACCTTCTTCCAGATTGTGATTTCCAGCTTTTTAGATGCCTGTTACAGTAAAGCAGACAGTAAAGTTTAATTAAGTTTGCTCAAGCAGCTGTCAAAGACCAAATATCTTTCTCGGCTTCATCCAAAAAGCACACAGAAGAGCACTACTCAACTTTCACAAACTGTCAGTTCATTGATTAAGTTTGCTGTCCCCAACACTTGGCTTTGATCCTCAGCCCTCATCAGCACCTTGTTTTCAGTCCAAGCTGCTAGCAGACTGCTTAGTCAACAGTTGACTCCACTCCAGCATGCAGCTGGAGACATTTCCTGAACCAGCGCTTCGTTCAGAGCCTGTTAACCATAGGAAGATGAACAAAGCCTCTCATTTTGACACGGGGATCTCTGGGAACTCAGACTACCTTACCTAATCCTGTTGTCCCAGTTGAAATAACTCAGCACTTTTTCAAGAACCCATAAACGTCGTTATGTGTCACTAGAGGGTGTGGAAGTGATTATGAAGAAGAAGGAAATAACAGTATGCGTTGCAATCAGGACTGCCACTCTTACATAAACATATATTGGTTGAAAATTTACAACAGCCTATGATGGGTTTGAAGCTACAGCTTTAGCCTGATTTATTTCCAGCTTAAGTATTTTGTATATGTACACATATTTAATACTGTAAGCATCTCATGAAGCTACATCACAACAGCATGGTAAACATAAACAAAAATCATTTTCCTGCCCATCTGTCACCAAATTAGGCCTTTGTAAGTCAAGCTCGCAGTTAAAACTATTAACTAAAGAATTCACAAAGACAACCAATTTTTATGCATACCCTCACAAATGCACTCCTTTAACCACCCAAAGAGGCTATCCTCACTGTTAAAAGTACAAACCCACTTCATGTCATTCTCCCACACAACACTCACCTATTTTTGTGGCTGCTCTATTACTCCTCTGCTCCCAGGGACACGTGCTGCACTCATATTCGGAGGAAAACACACAAAAGTGACTCATGTATGTATTTTGTGAAATATTCAACTTTGAAAGACATTCTGTACTGGCCTAATTTATCGCTGATATATACATGACTAGTCATTAATTGCATCTATTTCTTTTTAGCGTCCAATTAGGACTCCAGCAGAGAAGGAAGAGATTGCTAATTAACAGAGGTAAGAGCCTGTATACAAAAAAAAAATACACAAGGCATTATTCGTCATGGAAACTAATGCTTGTGGAAGTACTTTTCATCAGAGTTCATTCGCATAACAATAGAAAGGAAGAGCTTCTTGATCAGAGGTCTGATTTCACACACAAAAAATAGATAACATAACCGTCAAACATTCTGGTTTATATTAGGGCTTATTCTGTCGGGCTTCAACCTGTTCTTTTTACAACAGGGCAAACATGCAAACAGCCTACGGAAAGGCTAAAAGCTATGTCAGAGAGCAGCCCTACGTGCAGAACGTACACGCATGTTGAACATACTCAATATTTAAATAAAGTCACATAGGTGGAAAAAGTTGTATAGAGGCATACAGAAATGCTGATTAACCTGGAGACCAGAGGTCACCTAGGTGTGAGAAAACTGCCCCGTGGTAAGATGTACTCCTTGAATAGCAGGATTTCCTGATGTTTCTGTTACTGATTTTGTCTGTCTTTCTTTTTGGCATCTAATAAGATCTGGAATTGTTTGTTTTGTTATTATTTTATACCTGCATCCTTCTATGTATAATCACATAGCAGTTTTAAGAATATACGTATACCTTTCAATGAAAATTGATCATTAGGCCTGCAGCTAAGAAATAAGAGTAATAAATGTTTTAGAGCAGGCATCGTTTTTGCTTGTTTACTTGTATATTTTAATCAATTCTGTTTTCAGACTCTGTTCTGAGAACAAGGTTACCAGGAACTGAACTCAGACCAGCAGCTGAGACTGTAGGCAGACGTCATGAATTATCTTGCATTTATTCTGAGCATGGGACATAGTGAAATAATCACCTGGTAAATTTACTTTGATAATCCCTCATTCATTGAAAATGATGAATGGGTGTTGTTAAAAGCGTAAGGCCAAAAGCAAGGATGTCTGCATCCTGTTAGCATATGTACAAGTCTTGCCCTTGAAATCTTTACAGATTTACGATACCTTGATTTTCACAGGCATTGGATTTCTGTGGTTTGTTGATGTCCGCAAAACAATAGTCTGGGCAGAGCAGCTCCAGAAGTTGTATTTTTCTCTTCAGCTTCCTTCCTTTCTGTCATAGAAGTTTAGAACTTGATAGAGATACAGAAATGTTCAGAATTTAAGTTTCAGTTATGAGCAGTATTTTGCATTGTTTGAGTTATAAGAGGGACCAAATACCATTTGTTCACAACATCAAAATGATACAGCCAGTCTCTGAAGACAGAGGTAATAAAGGCTTTGAATCAAAATAATTAACAACTTGTTTTTCCAACTTCTCCAAGTCTGGAGAATGACATGTTTTACTGATTCTAGCATTTGGGTTTCTTTGGTGGCACTGAGGATGGATACTCTTCAGTGAGGTCTTTTCTGCCACGCTTTTCCACATGTAAAGGAGAGGGCAGTTTCTCCCAGTGAGAACTGCATTCCTCTATCTCATCACTGGAGTACAGTGCCTGCTGTAAAACAGGTACTCCTTTCCTGCTTCTTACCCTTTAAATTATTTGTTCAAGCTTCTCCATAATTCTCATAAAACTAAAAATACCGGTCCTTTGCTGTGACCTGAAAATGAAAGACATTGTCACTGCCTCTTCAAGAGACAGCTCAGCTCCTAACGTGGGTTTTCCTTACCACTGTTCCTTTCAGCAGGGCTGAGGTCACCTACACCAAATGGCTAAAAAAGCTCTGAAGCTGGAGAAAATTGTTATGTTAACAACATGGTAATAGCAGAGGTGCTTGTAAGCTGCGGGTGGCTAATGTGAGATGAATCATTCTAGGAGAGATTGGGAATTACCCCGAGATTAGAATGGGTGGTCTCTGTCAATTTTAGAAGGTGAATTACATATAGGAAAACTTAAAAAATACAGTTTATCTAGCACATTCTGTACACTGTTTGTCAATTATCCAAATTCAGAGGATCTACTCTTCTACAAAGAGGCCTCTGTAGCTTTCTTCTGTCTTCTGCCTTCAGATTGGCACAGGGACGTGATAGCACCACAGGACTGAAGATGCTGCTAGTGGAAATGCAAAGCATTTACGTAGGAACTCACACACTGTAGCTGTAAAGCAGCAGGAGAGCCCTGGTCGGTTGGGTTTGAGGATTTTTCCTCCTTCCCTTACCTCACTCACAGAAAGATCAAATTAAGAGAAAAACAGTAAGGTTTAAAAGGGAGCATTCATTTACCTGCGTAGACCAGAAAGTTTGTATTTATGGTGAAGTTCTGAAATCCTCTGAGAAACCATGTTTGACGTTTATAGTGTCAGTGTTCTCCAGCAAAGAATGAGAATGCTCAGTGTGTACAATGCCTAGGAGGACCAGAGCATTCCTGAAATAAAGGAGTTAGTTAAAGTTAAAAGCTGGGGAAAAAAAGAATTGTCTGTTAATGGTCTGATACTAATTCCTACTGGTGTATTTCCTTATGACAAGTTGTGGGGAAATCTGAGTGTCTAATTATTGCAAACATTTCTGTTGCTAATATCCTGATTTTCCAAACAAACAACAGTGCAGAAACTCTGAATTCAGATCATTCAGATCACCATACCTTTCAGTCCAGCAGGTGGACTGTGGTTGAGTTTCTCACGCTCATTTCAACCATTACTTAGAAAAGAAAAAGGTCTGTTCAGTCACGAGCACTGTTTGTTATCCCTCACAGTACGGATCTTCAGCTGTGCATCACTCCCCAGTGTGGTGCCCCGTGTGGCCCCAGGCTGTGCTCAGGAGGCAGTGGCACACAGCACAGCAATGCACCATCACTGCGCCTTCGGCATCATGGCATCACTCACCTGGGCCAGCTCTGGAAGAAGTCCACCATCACTTAAAGCAAATGAATAAGATTTCTTGTACAGTCAGCACTGAATTTTGGTCTCTCTTTGTCAGTTTTTTTTTCTCCAAATGACGGCTGAAGATATCTAAGATACATTGCAAGCTGTGATTGCTTTCAAACTGTTCCATTTTTCCATAATGCTTGACATTGTTAAGAAGTAGATTTTATACACAAAAGCGGAAGAAAAGGAAAAGTTAAAGATTATGATTATATAAAGACTATGTGCAAAATTCAGTTTTTACTTTTCATTAAAACTTCTTTGTATAAACTGTGTATGCAAGTTTGTCTTTCATAGGAATAAAAATTGTACTTCATGAGTTTTAACACATATAGGCAGAGTGAAACTCATTTCTAAAGTAAAACTGTACAAATTAAAAATGTAAATCAGTACTAATTACGTACCACTGCATTAAAGTGAGTAACTGTACTTAAAGGAAAATATTTTGTCTAATGCATTGCTTAAGCTCAAGTGATAACCAGAATAAAGCAAAAAATCTCTGATAGCATTCACAGGGCACAAGCAAAGGCACAAAATACAGTTAATGGGTGTTATTTGAGTGTGTGATGAAGGCTTGTGCATACACACAAGAGAAGAAAATGAACACACATCCAGCTTGCAGAGGGTACAAAAGAATATTTGATCTTTTAAGTAGTAGCTTACATAGACTTCACCCATCCTTGTTATCTGAGCTTTATAGAAACAATCTTAAAAAGCAGGTGAGCGTACTGCTGTCCAAGAAAGCCCCACAGAGGTCGTAATCTTTACCTTCCTCATAGTTGCTTGTTATTCACTGCCATCTTTAGGAGCACAAGATTTTCAAAGCAAGCTCCCCATCAGGCACGCTGTAAGAGACGACTTAGAGTTTTGTTAAGAAAAACTGAAGACTCCTTTATAATCAGAAACCTTCACAATACGCACAACTCCTGACCCCTAGCTACACATTGAAGTGACCAAAACCCAGAAGGCAGAGGGTGGGTGCTGGTGGTGGGTTTGATGTTCAGACTTATGAGCCCTGAGGGTCATATTTCCTCCATTTCAATCACTAACTCACTGTGCCAAGAACCATTACAAACAAAAGCAAGCCAAAAAGACATTATTGGGATTTTATAATAATGAGAGAATCTAGTGGAGGAGCATTAGTGTCCACATATGGTTTTAGGCTAATTAAAATTCTATTTTAAATGGGCTGATTAAACATTTTCAGGAAATTATCTGTTCTCTGGGGAAACCTCCCATTTCTGTGAGGAGCACTCCCACAAACACTGCGGATGTAATGCTATGAAGTTATAAATATTCAGTGACTGCTGTATCCACACAGCAGCACAGCTTTGTATTCTGCATGAGGGCTTCTCTGGAGCTACTTGAGCCACAGCAAAAGCCTTGAAATGTAGAATCCCTTCCAGATTTGGAATTACAGCCAACGCCTGTGACCTAAGGAACCTGACCACGTGGATGTGGAGTGGGATACTTTGAAAAACCTAAATGTATATAATCTGCTTTTTTCCTCTTAAGCAGTATCTCTTAAAGAAAAATAAGTTAGTAAATAAATAAATACATGCATTTATATTCTCATAAACCTAGCCAGCTAGAGTACCCTCCAGCAATGATTTTCAAAGAGGCCAAATATGAATTAAGAGAAGAATACAAACCATGAAACATTTATTCGTATTGGTGCCTGGAGTTTTGTCTTGAGTTTGTTGTTTGTTTCCATAGCGAAGGAGATGAAGGGACCATTTTGGGGTCATTGTGCTCTTGGACTTCCAGACAGGATCCAGGTCTACTCCATTCTACTGCATGAGAGGCAATGGCTTCTTTCCCTGTAAGAAGGCACCTGGGAATCACTGAGATTTGGGGTCAGTGGTAAGAAACTGAAAAAAAACAAACAAACTTACTTATGAGGTTATATCAAGAAAACCTTGGAGGTTTCCTGGCAAACAAACTAGAAACCATCAAAACCCCAAAGTTTGTTTTCCCTGATGGGGAATTACAACAAAGTGTGCTCTGTCTTTTGTGCATAGAAAGATCTGGATCTATGATGTGTGGTACACGATATTCCACAACATTCTACCCAGGGTGATGTAGGATTACCCCTAACAAAGCACCTCATTCTCTGCTTTTGCTGCTGCACAGAAGTTCAGATCTGAGTGTACCACGTACAGCAGTGCCAGTGTTACAGGCAGCTTCTTGTTCCAAGCCCAGCAGTTGGGAACAACCAGGGAATTCCTTGCTCCTATAAGCTCAAGCACAGAAGAAACTATTGATACGTGGTAATAACAATCTATTTTTTAGAAGTTGAAAGGCCAAATTCAACCCTCAAGAAGCACACTAAAGCCTCAATACCATAAATGAGATGTAAAGAGCAAAAAAGCTCCAGTAATCCTTCAACAGGAAGGGCAGGAGTCACAGGCACCTCATATTTTTCATCAGTGAAGTATTTGTTTGTAGGGTATTTTTGCAAGCAAGCCCTAGCTCCCAAAGACACTGACAAACAGCAGGCGAGCCCTCCCAGCCAGCACATACACTTCTCTTTTTTAATCTCCCCATAATTTCCTCAGGCTATGTCATTCTTTCAGGCAGCAAGTGCAGGGAGCATTTGACGGACACAGTGTCTCACTGTTGCACAATAGAAGCATAATAACAGTAAATATTTTAAAAGGCTAAAGTTGTCACTGAGACAACTTTAATCTCAAGCCCCAAAGTGCAAAAAGCAATAGCATTTCTAGTTGTTGCAGCTGGGACTGCTACTTGTGCCACTGTCACAGAAGTACAGCTATGCCACAGTGTACAGATAGGTCACAAAAGATCCAAGAAATCAACAGGGGAGATGCACAGTGTCACTTTAGGGAAGAAATACTTGCAATGTTGCAATGCCAAAGATTTGCTCCCCTTCATCACTCTGATCCTCAGCTGAGGGAGGGTTAGACACCAACAGTTCAATGCCTCCTCCAACTGTGGCCTTCTAACGGAGAACAAAAACCTTTTCAATAACTTACATTCTATACCTCAGCTATATTGCTGTTGATATCCAAAATCTTTTTTGTCAAGGCTCATAGCTAAGACATTCTGACACAAAGGAAGCCCTGAAGTCCTGACAACTGAATGTGCGTTACTGATGGGAAACACCACCGAGTCTCACTTCAGCAGTGCGTGAACAGTGACCTAAATCACAGGAACCTATAAGCCCAGCCGACATGAGATTCCTGTTGTAGGTGCTCTACAACATTATCTTAACTGTAAACTAAAAGATTCACTAACTGACTGATCAGCAACCTAAGACCACTCTACCCATCCGTCAGTGTGTATTCCATAGGCTCACCCAGCAAACCATTCAACATCACTATTTTACACGTGATAACACGCGAGAGACAGGAAACGATACAAGCAGGCTCTCAGTGACAGCAGTGATCAGCAAACCACAGCTGGTGTCAGACCACTGCCCTCACAGGGACATGGATGGCACTGCTGGGATGTGCCTTGCTGCAGGAGAGGTTGCACTGAACCAGCAGTGCTCCTTTGCCACCATCAGCGAGGTAACCTGTGGCTCAGACACAGCACGCTGTCCACAGAGCGCAGCATGCCTGTGCTGGATGCTCATCTTATGAGCAGTGCAGCAACAATAGTGGGAAACAGAACAAGAATACAACTGAGGTCCTGCCTTTGTTTTATGAAAGAACCTATAACACTTGCAGGGATGTATATGATGTAGGAGATTCATTTCAGCCTTGGTTGGAAATCTCTACTGTGAGAAGAGCAGGAGAAGGATGACAAGAGCTGCCCTGACAGCTCTGGAAGCAAAGCTGTTAACACAGCAGCTGTTAGAAAAGCTTGGATGAGCCGCTTCTTACAGACAGCACAGCCCAGGAATGGAGTGCTCAGGCCTCAGTGTCCCCCTCCACACTGCCTCCATGCACAGATAGCAGAGGTCCCACACAGGCAATAAACCACAGGGAGAGCACCTGGCACAGACATCTCTGTTTGGTATGGTCAGCAGCACCAAGCAGAATTCCAGAGTGGAAGATACCCCTGTTGGCTGTAACCGTTTGCAGATGCAAGTGGAACAAGGCATCCTCATACAGGATATCTAAGTTGCATCAGTGACTGAACAAATAAAATTGTGCATGGAGAACCTCTACCAGCAAGAATTAAGCTTGTTGCTGCCATCTATGCACAGCATGCAGCTATCTGGTGAAAGGGTGGGAAGGAAGAATCACAAGAGCATCATCCATCTCCTGTGGGAAAAGAGACAGATCTTTTCCGTGTGAGATGGAAGAACAGAGCAAAAGAAAAGGAAGAGGAGGCGGCGTTCTGTTCTGATAATTTTACTGCCACATCATTCCTTATTTTCTCCTGCACACCTAAAGTGGAAGTTTACAAGACATGAACACTGTGAGAAGAGCCTTGGAGGAAAGATGCACCAAAAACCTCTCAGCTGCATCACCTATCCTTGGGTACTTTCTTTTGGCACATCCTGCTGAGTGAGGGTGAGCACTGAGCTCCCTTTGTGTCACACAGCATGAGTTACCTCTTTTTATTTGTTTATTTCTAAAGCAGAAGTATGATTAACAACACCCTGCATTCTAACTGTTGATTTGAATTCAGTTCCTATTTCTTTTGCCCATTTTACATATGGATGTCACGTTTGTGTCTCATCATATGCCTTGCATGAATGCATCCTATAAACAAAACTATACACTACAAAGTCAGAAACACATCTACCATTTGGAGAATTAAGCTCAGAGCAGGATTCTAACAACAGGAGCTCTCTGGAGCACAAGTTGGTTTCCCAGTATAGCCTTGGAGAAAGCTGCACTTCCATTTCTATCATCCCCACCCCCCCAGGCAACATCTCCATCAAAACAGCACGTAAGGATTCCTGCAGCCCAGAGCTGCACAACCCAACTGCTTGGCCTTGTAAAGGGAGCTGGGGCAGTGGGTGTTGTAAAACAAGGTGAGCACATAATTGGTGGATGCAAAACAGGCTTCCTTCCCCACAGAAGCAGGATGGCCTAACCCCTGCGTGGAACCCAGGGCTTGCACAACCCTTGTGTTGGGATGTTCTCTCTGCATTTACTTTCCAGAGCAGCGACTGGGGGGCCATCAGTCCCCCTTCAGGACCACAGTTAATTGGACAAAGGCTGAAACAGTGATGAATTTCTGATGTTTCAGTGGTAGGGAACAGCACCAATGCTTCAGGCCGAAGTTTTACTAAGTTAGCCAGGCCTGGTGGCCACTGTCACCCTGCCATCACTCATTTTGTAGGATGACTGGTCTGCCATTCACCTTTGAATCTAAGACACCTAACTCACACCAAGTAACGCAGATTAACAGTTCTAATTGCACAAACTCATAATTTAAAGTGCTTATGTCACTACTGAGGAAAAGCAGCAACATGACCTGCACAGCCCATCTGGCCCCCGTCCAGCTGGAGCTGAGCAAAGCCCCACCAAGTTACACACAGCTACAGCTTACACTTCAGCAAAATAGCAGTACAGAATGTAACAGCATTCCTGACAAGTCACGTGGGCTGAATTATTTCCAGGAAAGCGTGTGCCTGTTGCTTTGATACCAACACAGATTGAGAAGCTGCCACACACATCCGTGGGACGGCATGGCTCACTGTCTGAGCACAGCCCAGGGGCTACGGACAAGCTGCCACCAGGAGCACACGTTGGGTGTTTGGTGTACTGTGTTTAGTGCTGCTATTTTCCACACCACACACACAGCTGACAGTAGGCATTTTGATATATAATATTGTTTTCCAATTAGCATAAATTAAAATGAAACCTATTGAGAGTAAATAGGGCCACTGCAAGTTATCTTCTCAGCTTTGGGAAAGGACGCAAACCCCCAGCTCCAGAGATCTGTAGCGTGGATGCCTCTCTCCTGCTCTGCCCTGATCCAGTGCTGCACATCTGCATGAAGCACAGCTCAGCTGCTCCCTCCTCCCATGTAAGCTCAGTACATGCCTGGAGGAAGAGATGCCAATATCACACCCACGCTTCTCTTGCCCAGCTGCCCTCCCAGCAGGCATGAAGGACACGCCCGCCTCCATGGCGAGGCAGCTAACACTGAGGTTGATGGTTTATTTTTAATCCCTTACCGTTCTGTATGCCCAGCTGCAGCCAGCAGCAAAACAAAACTACCTCAGGAGTGGAAAGCTCCCTTTTAACAGGAATGGGCCCCAGATACTGACTGCCAAACAGAACAGTCAAGTGACTGTGTGTCCATTGTGCCACACTGATCGATCTGTTTTCTGAACACTTCGGACTTCAGGATACTGGGACACCTGAGTCAGTCACTCAGCAGCTCTCACACTGCTAAGCACTCCTTATCTCCTTACTGAGAGGGCAGTGAGGCACTGCACAGGTTGCCCACAGAGACTGCTCATTCCTGGAGGTGCTCAAGGCCAGGCTGGATGGAGCCTAGGGCAGCCAGATCTAGTGGGTGGCAAATATCCCCACAGCAGAGAGGTTGGGACTGAAAGATACTTAAGATCCCTTCCAACTCAAATCATTCTGTGATTCTGTGAGTACCCTGCAGGGAACTCAGCAAGACATGCTGTGCCTTGGGAGCTGCAGCACATTTGCTTGGGAAATCCAAACACGCTTTGGAAAAACACAGGCATCACAGCACTATCCCCCTGAGATCACAGAAACAAAGGCATGCCCGAGACAAAACCAACCTGAATTCCAGTGACTGGGGGAGTGAAAACTCCGCTCTCCTCTTTGTACTTGTGTACATCATTGTGGGGAACGCATTACAATGGTGGGCGAGCCAGATTCGAGCCTCCCCTTTCCACCCACAGCTTCTGCTGCATTTACCTCTGTTCCATCACTCATTCACGCTCCCTCAGCCACTCGCCTACATACACTCCTCGCTGACAGCACAGCTGCACGCATGCATTCAGAACTACAGGAACTGCCTTTGTAATCCTGGTGTTGAGAGAACAAGCAGCAGCAGTGAGAGCAGGCTCTGAGGGGCTGTGTGGGACAGAGCGCTGCAGGTGTACAGCACATACTCATGCAGCGTGCCGGCATTCCAGCTAACTGAGGCAAAGCCACTGAAACAGCCCCTGAGGGTTCTTTGCGAGAGCAAGTTCTGGCTAATTTTAGATTTGAGGCAGCAACAGAAACCATCAAATATGGGAAGTGGGGCTTTCAAAGAAGCTGAAGGCAGCTGAGATCAGTGAGGATGGGCTGCTGCTTCCAGGCCCTCTTGAAAAGCTCAGCCCTGGCGGCCATGGGAAAGGCAAATCCTGACTGCAGTCTGCAGTGAGAGGCAATCCTGCTCTCTCAACAGACTCAATAGCCCAGCAACACCAAGGCAGATCCCACCCTTCTTCCCATGGGCAAACATGGCCTGCATGCCCAGGTGCACACCAGCCTGGGGTTCAGGACAGGCTTTAGTAGCACAGTTCTGCCTCACAAAGTGAAGAGTGTGACCCAGTAGTGAGCTGTAGTAACAGCCCTGCTATTTCAGGCTCCCAGAAATCCATGTTATGAACCAAGGTGTCACCAGCATGACATGATATATGCAATAGCAAAGGGAAGACGCAATGTGGCACAGACACAGAGCACACCAGCAGGAGCAGCATAATTCCTGTACTTTGTCTTCATTATTTGACAGTTCGCTGTCTCTCCAGGACAAAGCCCACGATCTCTTATCAGCAACGTACTCAGCTGATTGCAGCAGAACAGACCACAGTAGATTCTCCAGTAGCCAGAGTGTAACAACCCCCACTGTAGCTGCAGATTGGAAGTGCCACATTAATCGATTTGGGTCTCAGGGTAGGTGTGGGCTGCTTATGAATCACAGCAGAGGGATGGATCACAACTCAGGCAGATAACCAGCAGCAAGCGCTGCATAGCAACACGATACACAAAGCGTGAAAAAAATCATTATCAAAGGAAGGCTTTCAACACTGAGTACATGAAACAAAGCCTCTAAATTATACAGGCTATTAAATAAATACACCAGTCTCAAACATGGTGAGTACCTGCTAGGGACAGACTGCAAAATTTACACTCATTTCAGAAGAAATAAGGAGGAAAGTGAGGGATACTCGTGCTGTTACCGTGCAGCTAAAATTCAGGCAGCAATGCCTGCCTGCTCAGTGCAGCAGCTGCCACACACAGCTTGATCCCACATTGCCATCATGAGCCATCGTGCTTCTCCAGGGGTGGCACAGGGAGTGCCATTGCCATCCCCCTGCTGTACCTGTACACAAGTAACACATGTTCTGGAAGAGTCAGTCCTTGCAATTTGAGCTCTTACAGGGGATGAGGGCATTAAGCTCTGAGATTCATCTCAAATCTAAGCACCATCCTCAGATCCCAGAGGACACAGCTGTCCACTACCTCACTTGAGCAAGTTGGCCCCATCCTAAGGCACCAAAACCTGCATGTGCTGGAAGAAGGATCAGAACACTCATTTGTAAGGAAATAAGAATGCAACACATACAAAGTCAGTGCTGAATAGCACAACACAAAATCTGTGCTCATGTAGGAATGCAGCCTCCCCAGGCCTTCTCAGGCAATTAACAGTTTCCACCTAATTTCAAAAAAGCATAGAGCTGCTGAAACAGGAAGCAAGGCTAAGACAACAGCAGTACAGCACATGTTGGTGTACTGTCAGGATAGAGTGCACATGAGGGTTTAAGCAACATCCCATTTTGGTTATTTTGTCTGAAACTGTTCACTTGTTGCTGAAATGCATGGCCCTTTCTCAGCTTTCCATCTGGCTGTGTTGCAGGGATGGCTGCATACATGCTTTCCACAAACACTGCAAGCCTCCTGGAGTCAAACTCTTCACTGTGAGAGGTATCCAGTGAACACAAGATATTTATTAGCAGCAGCAGGATGAAATAAATAATGGGAAGGAGAAGCACTCTTCTTATGCTTTCAGATATTTAAATAAATGAGGCTTAAAAGCCCTTTATTTTGGAACCACTGTTGCCAATGATTAACACATTCTAACTACTCACCCTTGCATTAATCTCTCTGGGCAGACAAGGAAACATCACATTAACCTACACTGCTTGTTCATAATTTCCAAACTGAATCTTTGTTATGTTACTCTCAGGCCCAGAGGTCCAGTGGAGATGGAATTGTTTTGTCAGATGCCCACAGCCCAAGACTTCTCATTGCGCTCACTGCAGAATGGGAATTACCACAGCAACATCACGAGCTGTGTTAGAAGACTGTTTTAAAACTAGTTGTACTGCCAGGAACATCCTTTGTTTTCTCTTCGCCAAGTTCAGCAACTATGCTGTAGTAAAACTGGCAGAGATGTCTCATCATCATTAGGACTGATGAAGGCTATTTTAACAATAGTATCAGGGAATTTGGGCATATGTGGGATTCAGGTGGTTCGTTTGTTGACTTGGAGTAGGGTTTTGTTTTGGTTGGTTTTTGCTGTGTTCATTTATTTTAGATTTAATGATATGTAAGGGAACTGAGTGCTCCAGCAGTCAGCAGTGGGAGCGGAAGAAGGAGAAGAAAAAAAGGATAGATGATACCAGAAATCCTTCCAGTCTTAACATCTCTAAACAAAAACCCAGAAAATACTTGAATTGTAAAGAAACAGAGAAGGTTCAGCTCAGCAAACCTACCGACACTTGTCCATCCCTGCATTGGGTATGAAAGTATGATTTGTAATTAACATTTTAGCCAATACATCCTTTGTTAGTCTTGGTATTCCTCCAGAATCTGGCTTCTGCTCTAATGGATCTGCCTAAATTCTTTTTAAATTTTGACAAACTGATTTTCATCAGTAGTATTCTTGCTAATAGCCAACTCCCTACTTGGCATCAGAGCACACTTTCAGCATCTCTTCAGATTTGTCTTGCAACAGAGAGCTCCTTTAGTTACAGCTCTTTTGTCAAAGTGCTTGTAACACGTGCCCAGAATACAGATCAGTGCTACAGAGGTTCCAGCCTGCATTAACTGTGGGTAGTGTTAACTGAGACTACTCAGAGTAACCTGCAAACACCGACTCCAGAGCTCCAACAGTCAGCTCAGATAACTTGAGAGCAGCTCTGAGGTGTGATATGTTGATAAAGCAAGTCTCTTAGCAAGCCTAGAGAAAAAAGAAAAAAAAAGGCACAACAAGCTTCAGGAGAAGTGAAGTCATAAGATGAGATGCCAGACTGAGTTCACGTTGTCAAATCAGGCACATTTTTTCCTCTCCTGTTCAAGTAAAATATACACTCTGCAGGAGCCTGGATGCGAAACTTGGAAGAAACATCCAGCCATTGCTGTGATTAGTTTATCAAGAAATTCTGCTGAATCTGCGGTTGTTGCTAAAGCAACAGAAAGCTTATACTGAAGTGAAAAACTGATGAAGGATTAAAGCTGACAACACACTGCTATTTCTGAAAATCAGATAATGTGCATCACCTCCACACACCCAATCCTGAAATTTGCTGTTTTCCACGTTTTGCACTGTGGGATAATCATGCAAGAACAGTGAGGTTGAGATCAGAAGGTCAAGTAAGAAAGGATAATGCTGGAACGTGTGTAAAGATACAGAATAACTTGATGTGGCAATTAATTATACATCTAAAAGTGAACCCAAAAGGCAAGATTAAGAAGCAACAGAAATACCTGTAAGTTAGCCACTTGCTAAAAGTACTGCTGAGACCAACAACATACCAATGTAGAGAACATCTGACATGCATAGCATAGCTGATCAGATTTACACATCCATAAACATACCTCAAGACATGTGCTAGCCACTGGATATTCTTCTCTTATTAGCGGGTGGGGGGAGGTTATCTCTTTTATGACACCTATTGTACTCTTCTTTTAACAGATGTATTTGTGAAAACATATGTAAGGAATCACAAATTTTGTGTTTGAGGCCATAGGTCTTCTCCCTCACAGCACAGCCCTACCACAAGCAGCAAGCCACCTCTTCTGAACAGCACAAAGCAACAACATTGCTGGGGCGTTACGCCACGGAGTGCTGCACAATAGCTGCCTCTGCAGTCCAAAAGTGATGCAGTGGCTACCAAACCCCTCAGCAACATCAAACCAACAGGAAGACAGAGAAAAGGCTCAGCAGAGCTACACGAGCAGATCCCATTCAAATAAATTTGGGGAAGCTTTACTGATCAGAACACATCTATGTCAGGATTTCTTTGCCACTTAATATTTTGCATAATGCCCAGAAGCAAACAAGTAATGAATCATTGCACAAGGCAAATTTGTCAAGAGTTACAAGGGGTACCACTAATAGCAGTTTCTTCTGAATTGACTTCAGTTATCTGGAAAGTGATGCACTGTTACTCATCCCTCCCTACCAGTTCTGCAGTAGCATGCAGCCTCAGGAACCTGTACCCATGCTACTTCTCCGTAAGAGTTAACTGAGTTTTGAAAAGGAATATTTACTATGTGTTAAAATGTAATTGTGGTTGATGTGTTCTTTTTGCTTTCATATGCTTCATCCAGATCCCTATTCCTCCACTAAAACAAAAGGAAGCATTTTATTGTTTTCACTTCAAGAATGGTAGATGACTCCAAAATAACTGTCATTCCCTTCCATTTCAACTCTTACCAGATATTTATTAAGTTCTTCTTTGTTTGCGTTGTCATTATTTTTTTTGTTGGTTTTTTTTTTACTGATCACAGTTAAACATACACACACACACAGAGGAACTTGACTGATCGTCCAAATGATCCATTATATATAGAATGAGCTACCAAATGAGAGCAATTTATTGTAGTAGGAAGGCTATGAAGATATTCACCATTTCACTCTACATCTCCAAATCATGCCTTCTGTATCAAGAAGCCAACAAATCCTCGGTAGGAATTTAAGTCAGGTTAGTAACCTTGTCTTCGTACAACACAGATGGCAGTTGTTTTGTTTGTCTGTTGTTTAATATAAAAGAATGATATGCTATTTGTGTGAATGTGAATTCAGTGGAACCTTATGTAATACAGACTAATTTTGGCATCTTTGACAAAAGGTGTTTTTTTTTCTTAATATACATGTAAAATGCATCATTCACCTGCTTTTATAAAGAAGTTCTGTTTGCATTATTTTTACATCACAAAAATATTTAACTTTCCCATCTCCCATTTTATTTTCCTTTTATTCCTTCCACTGAGCTATTGCGACTAGATTAGTCCTAGCATATCTGTAGGCATTGCCTTTTGAATTACCCTGATGTTATGTTTATTATTTATAATCTTATGGCAAAGAATATCCTCCTAGAAGACACACTGCAAAGGTGTTTTTCATATAAAGAAGTCTAAAAGCACCAGCTAGCACATATATGACAGCATCGAAGCGGAGTCTTATTACTAAACCTTTCCATCTTGCACTTTGGACAGTGATTCATAGTTGTGCAGTATTGCAGTACTTTTCTTTAATTTTACTGTTGTATATAATGTATTCGTTGTTTACAGGCTGAGGGAGCTGGCCTCATTCAACCTGAAGAAGAGATGGCTGTGAGGAGACTGCATCACAGCCTTCCAGCATTTAAAAGGGGATTATAAACAGGAGGGGAATCACCTTTTTACAGTAGTACACAGTGAGAGGACAAGGGAGAATGGTTTTAAGCTCAAGAAGAGAAGGTTTACATTGGCTATCAGAAGGAAGTTCTTTACAAGGAGGGTGGTGAGGTGCTGGAACAGACTGCCCAGAGAGACTGCGTATGTTTCGTTCTTGAAGATGTTCAAGAGCAGGCTGGATAGGGTGCTGGGCAACCTGCTCTAGTACCACATCTGGAGGTTGGTGGCCCTGCCTGTGGCAGTGGGATTGGAACTTAATGATCCTTGGGGTCTCTTTTAGCCCAAGTTATTCTACGATTCTATGAACAGTGAGGCACTGGCGTTTTGTTTGCTAGTGTTATATACAAACATGACAAGTTGAAGGAATCTGCCTAATTTCAGTGGGTATCATGGATTTCGGTACCAACTTTGTAAAGGCATGAAAGATTTTACATTGATAACAAGGATAAAAGAGTTTCAAGGACTACCAGGACTACCTAAGGCTACTTGTTAGAAATGAAGCTCACAGCAGCTGACCGCTGTACTTCTAAGCACATTCACCTTTCCTAGCTGCTGCTCAGGCTGATGAGGAAGCAGGTCTCATCCAGTTCAGACACTATTATGTCCTCCCTGTTTCTCCTACCCATCCTTCCTAGCCCTTCTTTCCAACACTAAACTACTTTTTCCCAGTCACTCCCCTTTCCAACTCAAAATGAGGTGCATTTTTGTATGCACATTTTTCAAAACTTTTTGTGGGGAGGGGGGAGAAGAAAGCCCACCCCACCATTTACCACTGCTAGCATGAAATGCTGCTTGGATAATAGGCTTCCACTCAAAAACCACAGGAATATTCTATTACTCTACCTCAGGGTTGCTTTGAAAATAGGATACAACAAGTTTAACTGCTTTCACTGAAAGTGGTTGTGCTATTGCTATCATAAGTGACTGCCTACAGAGAACAGTGAATTAGCTTACCCTGTGAAGAGAGAATACCACGTGATAGGGATGGAACATGAGAAATATTTACTATAATTTAGGGACATAAGAAGATGGGGGAAAAAGTCTTAGTTACACAGTTTACAGTGGTAGTACAGGGATCAGTTAATTCACTGCCATTGCTATTCCTGTCCTTCCTACCCTTTGAAGCTCTTTTTTTTTCCTTCAGATGAGAAAAAATAGAATTGGTATCCTTACTTTGCTGTTCTCTTCCCTTCCTCCACCCACACCCTTAAAGCCAGCTCAGTGAGTTGCCGAGGATTACAGAAAAGCAGTTACAACAGCTGCAAGAAAAGCTACTGTCTGTATTTTGCAAACACCTGGGATACGTTTCTGCAGGAAGATTGTACCAGCTACAGATCCACATACACTGAGAAGCCATCTTGTGTACTCATTTCATCAATTAAATAAAGGAAAAAAAAACATTTTTCAGTATGTTCCACTGTGAAAAAATCACTGAACAAACATTTCTTAAAACATCCTATCATTACCCTTGGAAGATGAAAAATATCATGAGGTTTCCTTTAAAAAGGGAAGCATCTAAAAAGGGCAAAACCACTCTGCTGAAATGACCTCAGGTCTTTTTCAGTTTAAAACCCATTCTGCTACTTGTCAGTAATGACTCTGTTAGCAAAAGGTTCTTGTGGAACATCCTGCCAAAAAGACAGATCTCTTTTCAACTCTTCTTTAGAGGTTGTTTTATGACCTAAGCAAGTGTCAGCAGCATTCTATAAGTGATATACTTGACATAAAAATAGTTATTTATACTACAGTAGAGCTAGCATTGTGATCAGACTACACTGAGCACAGCTGTGCATCCAGACCATGATTATCTATGCCTAAAGCAGTTTGCAAGGGGGAAAGGAAGTGCACTCTGCATTCACATGAGCTACCACCAGGTAAAAGGTGAGCAACATGTGACAGATAGCACATCATTTATTTGCACAATGACAGACTATTTCAAGCTCCCACACAACATTCTATGTTTCATTGGATAGAGGCATAACTTCATTTTAAGTATGTATTTAATTTTGCATCGAGTTTGTCCTTTCTTCCACAGTGCACTGTTTCTCACAGTAAGAAGAAAGATAGTTAGGATGACTGTCAATTTCTGTGTAGGAAACATAACTGATAGCAAGTTTTATTCAACACAGAAATCTGTCTGGAAATGCAGGACAGTGCCTATATCACCTGAATGCACCCCATCAGTTTAACAATATAGCATAATATGAAAGCAACATGTTTGAATGAGAAGAAAGGATATCAATACTGAAACGTATAGGTGAGGCAACTCTGAAATGAGCTTTAGTATTTCTAAGTCATCTGCAAGTAGTGGCACAGAAATAGGCAGGTCACTGCTCAGTGCTATGCAGCCCAGAGTACAGCTATCTCTCACTTAGAAGTACAGTCCTTCAGCCAAAGCCACGGTACTGCTGCATGCCACCACTTACCCAACTGGTAAGTACCTGAGAAACAAACTGATCTTCCATTTGCCAAGCAGTAAATCCCACATAGAATAATTACCAAGCAACAGCCAATATGTTACAATTCTTTATTTGTTTCACAGCCATTCTCTCAGAGGCAGGAGATTTGCTGGATGTGTTTCAGAGATCTGGACGAAGCCACATTATGGTTCAAGCACAAGTCTCACAGAAAGGGCCTTCTTCCTACTGCTAGGCACCTCCAGGCAAAAGGGGAGTTGAAATGAATGATTTTTAATCATTGAAATCTCTCTGCTCCTAGTAGCTTCCATGTGTCTAAGAACAATGCTGTTCTGCAGCAAACAAACCTTCCTTTTTCCCCTATGGTCTTCAAAGCCTGCCCACACTAATGATAGAAATCACTGAAAAGGTAAGATGTGGCTGGTCAAAATAATAGCAGGCACAATAAGAAGAGGATGAAGAATATTTTTCGGGGAAACAGCACGGACCTGTCTGGGGTGACACTCAACCTAGCCCTCCTCACACAGCCAAAGCAGAGCACAACACAGAAAAAAGGGCACAAGATTGTTTTGGTTTTATGGTTTTTGTTGTATTGTTGATATTCCACATCATAACATCATGTGGTGTATTGGGAGTTGAAGAAAAAAGTCCATCGACCTCTGGGTTATGGGCCCAGCACGCTTTCGCTGCGCCATAACAAAGATGCACCAACTGGCTTTTTAAAAGAACTTCACTGAAGACAGATTCCCTCATGCCAAACATTCCTATCAAGAAAGGTACTCTGCTTGATCAATGATCTATGCTCAGAATACACAGGAACTTGAGAGCAGAATTTCACACACCTCGTAGTTATGATGTAAAATGGTCTTATCATCCCAGGGTCTGAGTCATGCCAGGCAGGGATGGGAATGTGGCTACTGAATCTGTTGCTATTAGGATCAACAGATCTAAATACCTCTGATACAAATCATACACAGGTCACAGCTGCCCTAAAAGCCAAGTTAGTTCATTCACGAGCACATTGCTGGTAGGCAATAGTTTTCCAACCTTCATATCTTTACAAAAGGAAACAATTTCCAATTACCTCTTCCATAACCTAGTTACTGTCATCCACATGTGGACTTCTCAGTCTAAATAGCTGCTAATGAAATACAGCCATAACTGATACTGAACTTTAAGTCTTCAACATCTTTGCTTGTATTTTTATAGGGAACGGTTCATTTCATTGTTTAAAAGTTATCTGTGACAGAAACTGCTGCTGTTGCCAGAGGAATTATTGCTTTTCTGAGCCAAATTGACCTTTAATCTAATGAAACTGAATACAGTGACACTGCTCTTTGCTGAGACAAATTACTCAAAAGATCTGTCTGTCTGTAACAATTGCTAACTAATGCTCTGTGACTACAAAACACAGGCCAAGTTGTGGCAGATGCCACTTTAAACTTGGTTCTAATTGAAGCCAGCACAGACTAGAAAATTCAGATCAACATGTGTGGTTGCACAGGTGGTATGCTCAGCCCTTCTATAGTTGCTGCTCTGTACAATTAATGAATGCATGCTCACACACTTAAGCTCCAGAAGGACTAGAAAAACAGATTCAGCTTATGCATTTGTCTTGGCAGAAAGCATTAATCCCTTGAGATTCACATTGGTGCTACTCCTTGCACTAATTGCTTTTCAAACAAATTCTCCCTTTTCAGCATGGTGAGCAGGTAGGCAACAGTGTTAAGCTGACCTCAAAGTCAGCAAGGTCTGCCTGAAGCCCTAAGTAGTGTTAGGCTAACTTAAATCTCAGGTCGAAAAAGATGGACATGAATAAGAATTTCTGCACATACACAGTTGAGACAAACATCAAGTCTTACAGTTCATAAATCAGCAACTCTTTCAAAATACTCTGTTGTATATTCAGCACTAGCTCTCAAGAATGGGTTTTGGATAAACAAGGCCTCAGTGTAGCATGCACTTGCAGTCAGTAAGAAGCTTCCACTCACCTCCACAAGAGCAAAATGAATTTTCAGTGAGCCGTCTTGTTTATCATACAGATACATTCTGTTTACTTATTTAGAAGTCTGTTCTCTCTCCTCCTGCCTAGGTAAGTGCTCAGCAATTGCTGCACTCCTTTAATATAGTTGGAATATTTGAAGCATGAACCAGAAGATAATATTGCACACACTGTTTTGTTAGGTGTTTTATGATAGATTATACTCATTAAACCTGTGATTACTGTTTGCATTTATTGTGTTCCAAGGAAGGATTACAAAACAATTACCAATCCCACAGACCTGCTGGAAGGCTTAATTGCAGATTTGCTGTATTCACATCACAAAGTAAAACAGCAGCAAGTTACATTTTTTGGCAAAATTAAGGTTTGCCCACACATACATACATCATTTTTTTTTCCACTAGTTGCTCTGTCTTACCATACTTTATTATGCACTCCAAGTAAACGAAAGCCTCTATTTCTGTACACTATGCTTCAAGGATCAGAAAAGGAGAAATAGATGTTGTTGTACAAGAATTTTACATTATTCACTGTAGTGACTGTTGTTGGTAGTGGTACCTCCACTTATTTGGGCAGTCTTATAGCTAGACTTAAGGTCAAAATCCATCCCAGCAGTTCTGCTGAATTTTCTAAGGGTTGCACAGAATGAATTGGCTACATGGTGTACAGTTAAACAAGTCAAAATGTTTGTCATCATCTTAAAAAATGGTAGGTCATGGCAGGTTGGAATTCTGCAGAAAGGGATGATGAGAAGCAACACATCACCTTTTCTGCAGTAGCTAACAAATTGTTTTTTACATCTCAGTAAAACTCAGGCATTGTCAGTTCTCTTCCTTCTGAAGGCTGGTGCTATTTATTCAGTACTTCAAAGGGATTGTACTTCATTTCAGCCTGAAACACTGACTTCCTCCCACCTAATTGGAGTAAAACTGTTTCAGATTTTCAAGAGTTCTCGAGGATTTTTTGGTCCCTAGTATAGGAGATCTTTCTGAAACACTCGTGGTGTGAAAAATAGAGACACGATTAGGCTAGCCAGGCAGAAACACACAACTCATCTGCAAGGAGCTGCTCAGCAAAGCCTTTGCAACACCACTTTTCCACATCAACCAATCCAGTTCTAAAGGGGTGCTCCAAGGAAATCACACTGAATCATTTCAAGTGAGCACGAGCAACCCAGAAACCAGTTCACCATTAGAACCTCAATGTATAAAGTACGTATGTGCCAGAAGGGAATTGTGACAGATTAGTGTTGTACACATGCATTTTCGAAGTAGCACATGCAGCAAGGCCACAGGAGATCAGACTTGCAAGGAATTCTGTTTGAAAGCCATTCTGTAGCACAGATAGAACAGATGCTGTCAATGGAGGTGCAAGAACTACAGGTTAAGTTTGACAGGAGAGCTTGAATAATCAAGTGTTCACATGTCAAAGACGAGGATACAGTTGCAGGTGTTGAGTGACATCTAACACAAAGGAATTAAAAATAATGTTCATATTCAAACAGGGCACAGATGGTATGCTTGATTTTGAACAAGACTTGCCAGAAGAATTGAGTGCATCCATAACACAGATTTCCACAGCAAAGAAGACTCTGCACCTTAGAACTCCCTCCAAATTTTTCCACCACAGTCCATGGCAGTTAGCTTATTTCAGTCTCAAAGTTCCCTGGATCGTGGGATCTTTTGTGCCCACTGAAGAAAGCAGCTAACCATTAGTGATTGATTCATTTCCTCACTACTTAAAGCCATTCTGATGTGCAACTATACAAGTTATAAATAAGCATGGGTTTTGAGCATCAAAAACCTTATTACAGCAGCGCAGCTATGTTGTGACAGGAAGTGATGCAATTAACAACTACTAACTGTTTGACAACTGATTGGTTTGGTTTTGCCTTCAAGTAACCTGAAATACCTTCCAGGTCCTGTAGTTAGTGTCTACCTCTTGCTGTTAGTTCTCTTCCTATGGAGGGGAAGACTGTTTCCAAACATGAGGATCAGTCAGTGTGCAGACATGCCAAACATCTGCAGTCAATCAAATTAAAAACTATTTTTCTGTCATCTCTACCCACTGTTTTAATTGCTGGCAAATTCACTCTTCAAATCTTGCAAGGAGGTACAAACTGATTAAAAAAAATCCATTTTTGGTTATTTCCATAGGGTATTTTTCAACTAGGTCTTAACAGAAACTCATTATACCTGTGAAGATAAGGAATTTCTCTTTTAGCATGCGATTTCCTTTTGAAGTAAGGGACATACAATAAATGGAATTTGCCAAGGAAAGAATGTGAGCAGCCCTTATATTACAGCCCCATGGAGACAGCAGACTGACAAGAATAAAGAACACTTGTTTAATCCACAAACTCCTTCAGTCTCAGTTTACAAACCACACGCTTGTGCCTAAGAATTGGGGTGATGCAGTTGGCAGGACAGTGTTAGTCATCTTGTTTCTCTAATACAGACAGTATTTGTAGGAGGGACACTGCAGAACTTCATGACAACTTTGAGTCTGAGGCACATTGAAGCCAACTCAGGAGCTCTCTTCCCCTCAGTCTACATAGTACCCACAGTTGCATAACAGCATTATTTTCTGTGAATTATCTTATACATAAATCCAAACTAAGCAGACACTGCAGACAGTAACATGATTTTTCAGTGGCAATTCTCCCATAAAATTTGCCAGCAGCATTAAGGGCAATGAAAACACTGAGGAAGTTGGAAAAGAAGCAGTTGATCTGTAACACAGACTAAGCATTATAGATGAGAAAATTACAAAGAAGATGCTCAAGACTAAAAAAACTGATTTCTCTAGCTGCTGTATCAACCAGGCAAGATGAGAAGGACTTCAAGTTGGTACCAGCTTCTTTTCTCTTGACCTCTCCTGGAAACAACAACTAAGCAGCCAAAAGAAGAAGGAAAAAAAGCCACAGTACTGTACTATATTACATTACCAAGATGGAAAGTGCTCGTGAACAGAGAATTTTAACCCTGTTACCAAACAAATACCAAGACCTATGTTCATTAGTTGGCCCACTGTAAGCAAACTTTGTTTCCTTCTTGTCACTGGGTTAAATGGAATACCTAACACTGGACCTGTCCTTCAAAAATACACCTTGGTTTTTGAGAAGAACATGTGGATGTTCCTATCTAGGAAGGGCTTTAAGACAGATCTCAAACAGAAAAAAGTCCTTGTTATTCTAGTCATTCCTCTCAACTAAGATTAAGGCTCTATAGACTCAATCCATCAAGTGACCATGCCACAGACAAAAACTTCATGTGCTTCAGCTGTCACCAAGAAGTTATAGCAGAGTACTGTTACCTGACATAACAATTAAGTACCATGGTGGATGAACTTTATAAAGCTTAATCTCAAATAAAAAATACGATGTTCAAATTTAAGAATAAACTATTGATTCCACTAAAACTTTTTGTACAAACACTGAGGTCAAACAGTTCCCATAAAGTTAGCAAGCCAATAAATAGTGATGAAAAGAACAGGTTGAATTTACCAAGGAGAGAAGCCACCTAGTAGCTCAAGGGCACCAAAATGTGAAGTTACAGTACACCTGTTTTCAGCAAGAGATTGCCTTTTTTTTTTTTCTCTGCTCCCATTTATTTTGGAAATGTATAGTACAGCTGTGGAAGCTTTTTTAATCAGGAAAAGAAAGGCAGTTGCAGTATTGTTTCAAGGCTTAGGGGCAAAATAAGTGTAATATGGATAAGATTCATCACATCATCAGTTCATTCTATAGTAAAGTACGGTTACATTCAGTTGATAAGAAGCGTTGTCATCTCTTACTCCTCCAAAAAAAAAAAAAAAAAACACAACCTGCAAAACAACAGACAAATCACTCTGCTTTGAGCCCCCAGTGTCTACCAGACTCCAATCCGTGACTCCAACTAGCTTCTCCTAAAATCACCTGATACATTAAGAGCTTGAGCTCTCAGCTGGGAGCACTACAGTTTAACACTGTCTGCTGTATTTCAGTCCAGACTGCATTTTCAGGTCCCTTATCTCAAATATCCCAGTGCATAGATATTTGCTGGAATCCAACCTTTCTATTTTATCCCACAACTTATAAATCATACTCAGCTCCTCCTCCCCTACCCATTGCTATGTGATTCAGCAAGCGTTTCCCCCACACCTGCGTTTCTACTAGCATTTAGTATCTTGGCTCAGTACTTAGAAACTGCTCTAACCTGCAGCCCAGGCATGAAAACCAGGCCAGGTTCTGTTGCCAAGGGCCTGGCTTACTCCATTATCCCTGTCAGTCTGCAAAGGTTGACAGCCGCTCATGAACCTTCAACTTTCTTTTACCTAGAAAAAGCGTAACAGAATTCTGGTCTATTCTATGAACAGGAGTATTCAAGGAAGCCAACAGAAACTTCGGGAGAAGATACACCGTATATATAATCTTACAGGACCTAGAGGTGCTACCTTAATCGCATCCTTCAGAGAAAGCCTGTGAATTTGTGGTGAACATAGATTTTTAACATGACTGAATTCACCTATACGGCCCTACTAAAAGCAATATTACAAGGACCGTTTCATCTGATCATTATATGAACCAAAGCATCAGTATGGACATGGATCTAGATGGACTGGACATCCTCCCAGTTTTGCTCAGCCAGTTAGGATTCTTGCATTGGTCTATTCAGGTGGAGACAGTGTCTATGTTCTTTCATCTTATTTCAAAGAATTGTGAGCTTAAAAATTCAGCCTAAGCTAAGCATTTTACTTACATGACTAGATTGTTACCACGTGGTCAAGTTGGATTTTAGCATTTGGAACTAGGAAAGACAATGCTAGCTAGCTTGCCAGGCAAATTAGTGTTAATAGCAGCAGTCACCCATGCTAAATCCTATCCTTGCGGGAAGACAGGACTGAGCTGGGGACTTCCCACTGAACATTAAGTTCTGACTTGCAGAATGGTGTCATATCTGTAGAAAGGAATATCCTGACTAGGGTAGTTAGGAAGATCTGTAAGAAAGCGGATTTATAACTTTCAACAGATATATCTTGATACACACTAGTTGAAATACAGAAAGACGAGACCATGACAGTACTCAGAATCCTTTATAGGAACTTTTCTGACTACCGCCCACGTCTCCCTATTGAATTCCAGTATATTTGGCTTTTTTTTTTTTTGCCAATCTCAAGTTTATTCACTAAGTGCTTAATATTTTATTTTCTTTTTATTTTATCCTGACAAACTCCCCTGCAACTGCCTGACAAGAAATAATACAGAAGTAAAGCAGTGATATAGTTTCAAGGTTTGAAATGCTTATCCTTGCTTTGCGGATTTTTGAAGAATAGGCAGCAAATAGCTCTGTTGACCCTACACGAGTCATGAATTGCCTTCCCAGACTCCAGCCACAGCATTGTCAGGCATGGGGTCACAAGTTGATCTGAAACAAGTAGACACTGATGTGCTTTAATTTCCATGGTGAGAACAGAGTGGAAATTTAATGTCACCCAAGATGGGTATTCATTTTTGAAGTGGTTTAAAAACATTCACAGTTTGCAATTAACACTGTTCTAAGCTGACAGACAAGATGGACCATTATTTCAATTTGGGAGAAGCAGAGGAAATGAAAGGAAAACTGAAAGGAAAAGTGAACCACAACACAAAACCACAGACGCAGCTAACGAAAACAAAGTTGAGTTTTCAGATCCAACTCGAAAACCTCATTCTGCTTTTGTCTAAAAGCCCACATATCTGCAAATTACATCATAAACCACCACACGGATGCACCAGTAACACACCCATACAAACTCATATATCATTTAAGTAGATACCAACTGTATTACTATACATGGTCAGCCTCATTCTGGACACATGCTGTTGCAGTCCCCAGGGACATCAAAATCTCTGTACTGTATTCCCCAGTGTCTCAATTCAGGAATTACTACAAGCACAAGGTCTTACTCCTCCTGAACCACTTATATTCTAGAGGAGAACGCAGAGAGCATTTTAAATTGCTAAGATTTAAATGTTATGTCTGGTCTTCTGCATAGCATTCACCACACCATGTACATATTCACGAATTTTAATTATACCACTTCTGACAGGAGATTTTTGCCTTACAGATCAAAAGCAGAAAACAGAGAGCTCTCAACATTCTTTGCTACCCCCACCTTAAACACAGTATCTTCCTTACTATTTTCTTTTTAAATTAACTTTGAGTGATTTGTTCTCCCATCCCACCTCCCTTAACAGTGAGCAGTGACAGAGGTTGGTTCCATACCTCCCCTTCCAACAAGATTCATACACATGCACTCAAATCAAGCAAAAATGATAACATTTAAAAGGAACCAAATCATTTTAGGTGCCTGGAATTCTCAAACATTCACAGCCTCTAGCGCCTTAGCTTGCATTGAAAATCTCAACAGCTTAAAGGATATCACCTTCATTACAAGAGCTTTGTAATAAACAAAAACACGACAAATAAACAAGCCACATAAAACCAACCAAACAAAAAGAACAACAACAAAACAAATGAACAACAGCAACACACGCTGTTTGGACACCTAGCAGAACATAACCATTTAAAAGAGAGTGACATTTCAGTGAAATCTTGTATGTGCAGATGAAAGCAACCAATAGAACTCATTAACACTTACCCAAAGTCACAGTTCACCCGCCCTTAAAAATGACAAGCTCCAACAGCCAAACAAAGGTAGGAATTTGTAACCTATACACAGTTTTCTTTTAATTAGCCAGGCAGAGCAGCATACCAACGCCACTATTTCACTTACCATTCCTAAGCCAGCTCAAGAAGCAAGCAACAAGCATTATATGAACACAGTCCACATTCTGCCAAGTAACTCCCTCCAGCACCCAGCATAGCCGCAGCAAGCAGGCTAACAGAGCATGGCTAGGTATCTAGCCATTACTGAAATAGTGGTACATATGTCCCATTCAACACCAGTTCACATGGGCATACTGAAGTTTCATTTTTAAGTAAAGGCTAGCCTTCAATCAACATTCTCATCCATTTCTTTTTTTTTTTTTCCCTTTTGCATAGACTCTGAGCTACTTTAGTAGCTGCATACTAGAAGAACTATTCTGTTAGCTAGAGAGTTGTCTGCATATCACAAATACCACATATAGCAGAAATAAAAATAGTGCCTACTTCTACTTACTGTTCTCCTCCAAAGATATTTGAATCTACTCCAACTTCATTTACAAAGGTGACTGATAGCACACATTTCCTTTTTTTTTTGGCCTTTGCTCTCTACCACCTATAGTCTCCAATAAACTCTTAAAGACTTATTCTCAGGTACCCAGCATATTGTTGTATTGATATTCAGATGAAACTGTGACCTGGACAAATACTACTGAGCTGAAGCTACTTTTCTCTTCGTTATTTTCTATGGTGCCCACAAGTTACACCTCACAGCCATTAAATATCTACCAGCTCTTCTTGCAGTAAGTCAAAAAAAAATAAAAAATAAAAATCTATGAAGACTTTGTTATAGAATTCCTTCAGAAACACTTTACTGCAGCTACCACCACAGTGTACTCTCACTCCTGGAGAAATCTGCCAATGCAATCCTTTTACTCTTAGGATTAACATACCGGGTTGGAGCACAGCTCTCTGGCTGGCAGAATCAGGACTTCACTTCAGAAACAATAGCATCACCCAGTGCATGTTCAGAAAAGCAGAAAAACACAGCACAGTCTCATACCAACCACCATGCTACATTGCTCCTCAGATTCCCTAGGTTACTGATCACCCTTCCCAGCAATAGCACCTTACCTCCTCCTCAGCTCACATACAGGCAGAAAACCAAAGCAGTTTAATTTCTTGTCCAAGGTTTCCCAGTGTGATGCACAATGCAGACACTCCTTTTTTAGATCCAGGCACCTTGTTTCTTCCAAAGCTTTTGGTCAGCAAAGTCTCTCCTTTAACCCCTTGAAAGTATGAGGGGCAGCAACAGGCTAGTAAGAACCAGCTGTTCTGTTATAAACACCCTTAGAGCAATTCTTTAATCTGTGTCTTCATCAGTTACATGTATTGAAAAAATTCTTAAAGCAGGTTTTTGCCTGGCCCTGCAAAAGACACACTCGACCCTGTTAGCTGCCTGAATCCAGCTGGCAGAAGCTGTGAAGGTAATTTGGACAGCTAATAGCTTCATGCACACCACCTGGGCTGGGGCAGCTGCTCACAGGTGTTTGCTCACAGTCCACATCAACATGAACTTCTTTCATCAAGATATAATTAACATTTTCTAAAGCATATATGTTAATTATCTCACTCCACAGATGAATTCCAACTTGGTAACTGTCATATGCCCAAGTCCATCTTTCCCACTCCATACAAAATTTAATATTACTTTCTTCCAATTCTTTATAGCATGCACTCCAAAACCATGTGGGTTTAGAAGAAATCAGAGTGTAGGCATTATAGGCTGTAGTCACTATCTACTTGCCCTTTTCCAGTTTAGATGGTACTTTTTCTTCTTCCAAGACATCATCCACCCAAAACATTACCCTACTTTCTCAGTATACCTGCCTCCAAACCCTCCAGTTGGCGCCTTCTACTAGCATTAATGCTGCCAGCCTCAAGGCCTAGCTTCTCTTCATTAGTTTCTCACCAGTTGTTCAGGTTCTCCATAGGAGTTGCAATTCCTCCTAAATTCCCTCCACAACAGAAACTGTAGGTGCCGTACCATTCCCTTCTCACATCAAAATACTCTCTTCTTCCCTTCCTTGTACGCACAGCTGAGGATTCTACCTTGTACTCCAACCTGAGCTGTCAGTCCTGGGTGCTACATTATGTGGAGAATCTTGTTTACATAACAATCAGTGAGACTACAATGACTGGCTGAGAAAACCTCTCTTTTCTTTGCTCTTAGTGAACAGAGACCAGAGGTGCCATCCACTCCCATCTTTGGATGACCTTCTTAAAGAAATTAATTGCTGTTACTTTAAGAAAAAAAGTACAAGGGGAAAGCTCTACTTAAGTCATCTTTCACCTCACAAGTCACAAATCATAATGTGTCCATAATATTAATTGCAGTCATTAGCCCAGAATTAAATTTATGTAAATAAAAGCAATTATAATCATTATTGTTACTGAGGTGCGTTTATATTGCTAATTGTGCCCTCTATAATCATGATCATTCTGACTTTAATTTCTGGTACTGGCTAGTCTTTAAATATTTTTTTCTCCCACCTCAGAGAGAAAAAGAATTAGGAAGTCCATTCAGTGCAGTCTGAAGCAGCACTCCTCACATCCAGCATATCATCACCTATCAGGAACTGGAAAAAACTATCCTACCCTGACCTGCTAGTACAGTTACTAATCTCATTTGGTTTGTTGTTCAGGAGACAAATAGAGTAGATATAGCTGTGGGAAAAGCAGGATTGTTGTTCATGCAGCTTTTTCTAACCATGTAGCTACAGATTAAGTTTCCTACCAATATCTGCTTTTTCAAGTTTCTGATTAACTCAAACAGGGATGCAGTTTCAAGACCCAAAAGGACAATGCTTCTGAAACAGAGCATATCATCTGAACTCTTCAGGCTAGGAACTTGGAAAGTATATCACATTCACGCAGGGACAAGTAATTCCTAGTCAAATGTGGTTACAGCTCCAATTGTTGCTCTATAGAACCTGTATGCCCTGGCAAATAAGTTACAGTTTCAGGTATCCTAGTCACTTAAAGCTAGCAATTACAGATCCACATCTGCTGACAAGCTTCTTTTCTTATAGAAGAAATTAGAGTGAACACAGGAGATAAGAGGGTGAAGGATGGATGTTACTCCCTAGGTCTCATCCCAGTATGGAGTCAAGTTGTATCCAGACACTCATCTGGTTTTCAGCTATGAAGTGCTTGTAAGTCAAGCCTCATTATCACATTGACACCACTCTGCTGTATTTTACTCTGTGAGAAGATTCAGAGTCTGGCTATGTATGCTGGTAAATAGGTGATTAACTTGCATGTTTCCCCACCAAGTCTCACATTTGATGCGTGCCAATCTAAGACATGATGCTGCAATCCAGGAAGCAACTGAAAAAACTTCAAGCACAGATGACTTATATGGTGTTGTAGAAATCATGCTGAACCAGCATCACATCACAGTGCTGGAGTACAAAAAGTAAACACTTTTCAGATATGATACAAAATGTAAGTTCTGCTTGCTGTGACCATCACTGGCCTTTCAAAAGTTAGGAGCTTTATACTCAGTGAACAAGCAAAACTTCCTCCTGTCATGCTTTTTCACCATTTTGTAGAACTATTTAATATTATCTTGCAGTTACACATTTTACTCTGAAAGAAAATAAAAAGATGAGTGTGCTACATTGAATTAAAGAGTGAAAAAGTTGGTCTGTAGACAGCTGTTAACTCATAGCTCAGTTAGATCACTGTTATGACAGAACAAGCATTTAGTGCAGTAACTCCAGCACTATAGACATTTAAGCATAATTTATGCCTGATACTGCACAAATACATAATACTATTGTTTCATAAAGATAGGCTATCACTAGGTAACAAAGAGATATCATCCATTTGCAACACTTATTAGGACTGACTACCTTTCCCTTATGCCAGTCGTTTTTCCTATGTATGCTATCTAAAATATACCTCTCTGTTTACCTGAGTTAGTACAGCCCTCACTCCACACCACTCTTTATTGTGCAGCACCATTTCAACAAGTCAAAGAAGTACACACAGTGCAAGCTTGACAGTGCCACATTGATTTCTAAATCCACTAATCAATCTTGCAGAAGATATCTTCAAAGCCACATTTTCAAGTACAAAGTATGGTATATTCATATTCTGAAATCAGTTCTATGTCCCTTGCATATCTAAAGTTCCCCTGAAGTACAGAAGAAGTTTAAGTACGTCAGTGAACAAGGCCCTGTGCTGTTATCAATGACAGTCACTCCTTTGATCTGTCAAGACAGGCAACCATAGATTAGCTATGATTGGAAGAGCAATAAAATTGCAAAGAGGGAGAAGTAATTTGTAGGGACTGACCTTTTTAGGTAACATAATGTACCTCATCTAATCACTTATCAATTTAGCAGAACGTGTAGCTTTGATTTCCCTACTATACCAATGAGATGAGAAATTGCAAAATCTCTAGTGAATGAAGGACAATTTCTTTGTTGGCAGAGAGAACCATGTTCTTTTTAATACAAGATCATTAATCAAGATAAAATCATTTTCTGTACTTGGGTTTGCTGTTTGCAATAGGAAATTTCAAGCAAACCACACCATAACGTACTTCTAATGAACGCTTAACTATTACAAATAACTACCAACATTTTTACAACCAAAAGGGGAGTTATGTTATCTTACTAATAACTTAGTAAAATGGTCAAGAGCTTCCTGCAGTCTGAAAGAGTACCTAGAAAGTTCAAAAAAAAGAGACAGTACAAATTCAGGATGCAATTAATTTCAGTGCATGAAAACCTGAGAAATAATTGCAACATCTCAGCCTCACACACAAGTTTGGTTATCACTAATATAAAAGGGACGCTCTCAAATGGTTTGCATTACAACTGTCACCTTAGTGCAATCCGTTTCCAGGACAAAAATATACGAATTATTGAAACAATAATTACATTTTTGACTTAGAGAAACAACCCAGAAATGACTGAACATTCTCTGGACCATATTTTGCTGTTGTATTTACTGAGAGTTAAAATTATTATGTTTCACTGATGAATTGGAAGAGTGAATTTTGGTGCAGTTTCCCTATCTTTTAGGTCAAAGACACCAAAACTATTTGGTATTTTCCAACAAAATATACTTGACTCATATCAGCTCATTTCATGTTTCTTCTAATTAGACTGGTTCTCATACATTAGCAGTAGGGGAATGCCATAGTGTGCTTTTTCTTCTCACAAATCAGTTTATTCTGAAAATGACTTCTGTTCTTTCTCCAAATTTCTAGTGCTAGCTGGATAAAATTATTTTTTTTCTTGTCCATGATTGTCTATACCACTACTCTTCTAAATAATTAAATATCTAGTATAATAACAAAATGCTTTTACTGAAAAAGATTACTAGCTATTATTTTCTTTACATTAATTCAGCATTGCAAAGGCAAACTCCATACAACACAGCAGTGCTGATTTCAGCAGTTTCATAGGTCCAACTATAAATTCTCAGCAAACAGAATCATGATGGGCTGCTCAGCACTTATTTAGATGATAAAACAAAACAGTAATTTGGAATGGGATAAACGTAGCTGTCATAGGGAGATATTAACTGTCAATGGCAAGGTAAACACAAGATAAAATAGACTGTATTGAGGTGATCAGATTTTGAAGTTTCTGAGAAGCATTATGTTTTTTTAATCTCAGGCAAGAGACATCCATAGATGTCATTTTTTTTTTCATGCACACAAGGCGTGGATTTTTTCTGCTGGCGAATAGCAGTAGTTTCTCCTTTAAACAGAACCAAACTGATACATGTATCACTTCCAGCATCATTAATAACAACTGTACACACAAAAATGCTACAGAAGGCAATGGATAGACAGACTGTAACCAGTATTTTTAAAAACGGGATGAACAAGGAAGCAAGGAAAGTTACTGGTAATACTGGCTTTTGGGGCATCCTTAAACTTCTCAATTTCTCCAGGATTCAGGATTTTGACTTACTTTCTCCAACTGTAATGTATGTTATTTACACAGATCTTTGTTTTATGGGACAAACTGGGATTTGGATTTGAAATAAGTATATGAAAACTAAATATTTTCATGTACAATCAACACAATAATTTAATATGCATTGGATTTCACTGTTACAGTCAGACTTATAAAATATAGAATATTTTACATTCAAGGCTCAGAGAAGAATCTAACTAAATATTATTTGTAGAAGTTTAAAACAAAGGAACTAGGGCAGTACATCATAGCAAGGTTGGGTTGTTTTTCCAAATTTGAATAAAAACAGTAACAATTTTTTCCTGTAATACAAATAAAGATCAGGCAAAATTGCTAGGAATCAGCTGAAAATAAGCAACTATCAACAGGGGTGGTCAAAATAAGGAAAATAGTAATAGACTAGAATCAAATGATTTTTCTTACAAACCAATTACAATTTGCACTTTCTCTGAACGTCTTGTATAGATAATTATTTCTTGGAACATCTTTATAAAGCACATTGTTTTAGGAACATCTTTATAAAGCACATTGTTTTTAACCACACTGTGGTTTTAGGTTTCATTCTTTTTATTTTACTGTACAAGATTTCCAAAATTTAATGAATCACCAGTCTCCTTAATTTCTAGAGAAAGGGGAAAGAGCAGATGGAATACTGAGCAGCATGGAGCCTGGTTTGTCACTATTACAGATCCTGCTACTTTTTATACTCACACACACACATGCACACAAAAAAAGGAAAAAGGTACAGTAGCATTTGAGTGCTACTGACTTGGGTCTCTCTGTGGGTACTGTAAGTTGCCTATACTCCACTTTTTTGATTCAGAGCTCTATCTCAAAAAAACTAACAATCATTATTTGCAGTTGTTTGTTCTTAGAGTCAGAAACTCTCATCTTTCTAAAAGAAGTCAAATTTGGGCCCTGTGAATCTTTCACAATGCTATCACATGAAGTCAACGATTAACAGCAGCACTAAAGAGAATTATATTATCTCCTAAATTTACATACTATCCATAAATTCAAACAACATCTTGCCTGTAGTTCATCTCCTACATCAATCAATATGTCCTATTTTTACCCCAAATATTAAATTCTGTAGCAGTTTTCTATGTTATCTTCAAAAGTATCAAGAAAAAAAAAATACAATATATTGGGTATAAAGGAAATCTATTGGAGATTCAACCCTAAAAAGACATTGTAGCCTTGTCTTTGATAGATGTATCAATCACTAGCAGATGTGGCTGTCTAGTTTTCATTTTAATAACATATCACACCACTACATTTTGAGTTCAACTGCCAGATAAAGAGAGTTTCTCATAAACTCTTCAGAAAATTATCTTGTGAATCAATTGTAAGAGTTGAAAAGCAAGCTACTGTGTTCCTGCAAACTTTGCAATATTTAACAGTATAAAAGTAAAAACCTAAAATAAGTGTTAGGTGCATATGCATGCGTGAAATGGTTTGCTGGTATCTGCTGATACATATAGATCAACCCACAGAAGAGTTAGTGCCTTTTATCTCTGATCTGGGGAAAGAGGGGAGAGAAAAAAAAAATAGAAAAGCATTTCTGAGACAGCTTCTTTCTATCTTCTTTTCCCTTATTCAAACTTCCACTGAGAAATTCTGACCCTTCTGAAAATGAATCACAGCATCTTACACCTATCACTTAGTCTGAAATCTCAAACACCTGAAGTCAGTACTAATCAGTCAGTACAGCAGACTAATTCTCATAGATGTAGAGGAGAGAGTAGAAACATCTCTCTTGCTTCAAGTTATTGTTCTTACGATGAAGACTTTAAGACTTTAACTTTAAATCAACTTTCACTTGATTTATTGTGGGTTTGTGGGTTTTTTTTGTTTGTTTGTTTGTTTTAAGGGTTCTGAAAGACTTCTCAAATTCTACTTCTTAGCATCAGTGTCTAGAGTTAAAGGAAAAACATTCTCAATTCACATTCTTGATTTAGCAATGAGTTTTACTTTCATGAGAGTTAAACTTGGCTCAACACTCTTAGTCAGCATAAGTGGTTTCACTTGAATTACATGGAGCAGAAAAAGTCCATGTAACTAAGTCTTCTCTCCCAGGATTGTAGCATTCTTCAAATTCATTTACAGGAGACTCTCAAATAAAATGCAAACCAACATGCAAATACGTAAATCTGTTCACCTAGCTACAGGTAAATCAGTGGTTTATTCAAGAAGAGAGTTTATAAGAACATCCCCGATAGACAATACAGAAACTATCACACAAGCAATCCTCTATGTGCATCAAATAGGAGAGATGTTTACATTGCTATCATTAGCATAATTGAATGTAATTGATTCATGTCATCTGTAAACTATGCAGATCTGCTTTTGTAGATCTTTTAACTAAGGTAACACAAAGCTTCAGGCAAGCTGCAAAACTTGAAAGAGCAGCAAAATAAATATCTCCAGAGTAGTTCCAGACTACTCTTAGATTAGGGCTGATATTTAATTTAGCTTAAAATTTGATACCAAATTTTCAGTTTAAAAGATGCTCTAAATCTTTATTCACTAAAGATCTCATTGGAATGTCAAAAGCAATAACCCTAAATTTTAAGTACCAATTTAACTTTGCAATTCATTTTTCCTGAAACCATAGACAGTTATCACATATTGCATTTTTGACAGGTTGCCCCACATATGAATTCACTTTTCTGCATGTTTCTTCTTCAAGCAATTAGAATCTCTCCAGGGTTTGTATTTCATCCATATTTTTGTTCTTCATATACTTTTTACTCCAAAAAACATTGTTTTTCTCTCTTTGGAGTATTTTATAGGTGTGTCTTTTCCTTCCAACTACTTTAATGAAATATAATGAAGTTAGTCTTGGGTCATGAACCACTGGGAAAAAGAGAAAATTTTATTTCAGTGAGCTATGTAGCACTAACATAGATTATTTTCTCAAATGTATGTTAGTCAGATAATTTGACCTATGGTGAGAACAAATACAAAAGCACATGAGAGCCCTCTGAAGTGACATTATATACGGAATTTGCACTGTTGAAAAGAAGGATGAAGGGATGACATAATATAAGACGAACAATGCTACTGATCATATTAACGTGAAAAAGAATATGAAATAACTTTCTCAACTGATTTTCGGACTTTTAGGGAGTAACTTACTGTAGTCTTATCTGCAACAAAACAGCCACTTTTGCTCATGTTTCTTCCTCACTTTGTATATCAAGAAAAACTAGCAAATTGCTGGCAAGCCTAGAATTGGAATAGATTCATTTTATACGTACTGGACAAACATAATACCAAAGTTCATACAGAAAGATCTTAGAGAAATAAAAAAGCTTTCTTACCTATGAAATATTCCACAAGCAAAAAAGGCAGTTTCATTTGTCACTAAAGCACTAGACGGAATATTGGGTTTAATCATCTCTATTCTGCTCTAGAAGTAGGTTATTTCAATGATACATTGACTCAATTCATTCTCCTTAGTGAACTCATAAAAATCAAATTTCTATTGCAAACTTTTGGATGTAAGGGTGAAAAGTTCCATGACACTACATTATTTCAATAATCTGATGAAATAGGAATAGCTGATTTTAAAAAGTCAGTGAACATACAAAGTTATAATAAAACATTCCTGGGATACTTAGGAGTAGCATTTGCAAGCAAATTACATGCAAGGAATCAACAAGCAATAGAGAAAAGAATACGTAGTGGGTTGACTCCACTTCAAAGAAACTTGGAGGAGACAAACTGACTCATAAACACATTTTCCATATAGCAAAAATCATAAACTAATTACATTTTAAACTTGAAAGCAAATTTTAAATTAAGAATCATCTACACCTCTTGCATAGCTTGCCTGTATAAAATGGTTGGGTTTTGTTGGTGATGGGTTTTGTTTGTATTTTTATCAACCAGGGTCCTAGAAATGTCATTTTTCTAATGTAAATACAGGTAAGATTCAGATAAAATATTAAATCATTTACCTCACAGAAAGTATACTTTAATAGTGAATGAAAAATAAAGGATTTGTCCCTTCCTACTGGCAGGAAAGAAGACAAGAAGTCGTATTTTCCTTCAAGCTGTAAAACTTGCTTAAAAAATCAATGTAAAAGAAGGTTATTAACTACATGATATTAATACTTCCTTCAAAACTTAGTGATGACTGAAATGGCACTGAATTTCCTTACACACATTTTACAACATCAGAGTAGCTAAACTGTTTATTTCAGAAGAACTGATACGTACAAACATGATTTTAGAAAGTTCACATGCAACAAATTGTTATAAAAGTTTGTATATTTAAGTAACACAACTTTCACCACACTGCAAACAAGGAAACTATTCGAATTGCAAAAAAGTATCCTGGAATGTTGATTTTAGCAAGTTTTTTTTTTCTAAGTTCCACATTGTGCAAATAACAATGCATCCTTTCAAAATTTTAAACCAAAACACACACTTCTTTTTTTTAAAGGAATACCTATGGAAATTAAATATAAAACAATACTATTTTCATAAAATAAAAAATGCTTGACTTTTTTTTAAATACTCAATGTTTCTAAAATGTTGTGGCATTGATAAATGGCCTTAAATTTAACACGTTCCCTCCAATTAAAAAAAGTGGTTCTGAAAATAAATCAACAATTCTCTAGTGCACACAAAGAGAAAAGATCAAAAGCAGTAAATGGTATCTTTCATTCCAGTGTTAATTAGTAATTAAAAATCTTAGCTTCATTAGTACCTACTTTGAAATAGTTGTTTTTTTGGTTTTAGTTCTGTTTTGATGGTGGAAGGGGATGTTACACAGACAAATCCTGAAGAAGATCTCATAAAATTAAGCAGCTTTGAAACTGCTTGTTTTCATCACAGTTACAAAAAGATTTGGGAATTCGTTGTTTTCTTCCTTGAACACCTCAGCTTTCATTTGGTCTGAGTTGCATGCACTGCAAACTTTTACTGGCCAAGAAACATCCTTTTTCTCTACAACAGTTCAGATACGTCTGATAATTTTTAGGTAGAAATACAAATACAAGAATCAGTTCCTTAGTAGAGTACAGAAGTTGACAGATCCTACTATTCAGATCAATTGCAAGTCCTAAAAAACGATTTCCTGCATTTGGAATGGGGGGAATGGAACCTGTCAATGTTTCAAAACCAAGAGGAGAAAATGAATGTCCCTTTATGGATTTCAAATGTCTTCCATCCATAATTTACTTGACGTCTTCAATACCGATTCCATTTTCACTTGATTATCACAGCTGAATATTTCCTTCATACAAGGTAATCAAGAGTATAGCAGCAAACCCCGTTAGTAAACCAGCATTCTGAATAAGGAAGAATGTGAGATCCATCTTTCTTCCTGTCACTTTCTCTCTCAGCATATCATTCATCTCCGGGAACTGAAAAAGTGGATAATTTAGGTAAGTATTGCCACCTTGTGGTAGCATGTGTAACTTAAGGTCCTTTCAGAACTGAAACGTACTCCTGTTTTGCACTGACTTCTAGAACTAACAAAGAGTGAAGGCAGTCAGACAATAAGTCACTCTCATTATGCTGAAAAGCTATTTCATCAAGGATGGAAAACTGAAATGCAGTTTTGATTTTCTTCTGTGATCTTGCCTGGTTTGCTCTCACACAAATTTCCTGGTTTTTATTTTATTGTTCCATACGTAACTGGGAGCAGCTGCCCTTTTACTGCTAACTGTTTCTTCCTTCACTAAAAGGGACAGAAGTCTTGGTTCAGGAATTAAAGATTAAGATTCTTTTACATTATCTATAAGCAAAAGAAGTAAAGCTGAAGACATGGACAGCCTCTCAGAAATAAGAAACCTGTTACAAATAGAAGGTCTGGTGGGCTAATAAGGTAGCGGTAAAGCAAAGAAGAAAGAAGAATGAGGTGAATCTAGTGGTAACATACGCAATGTTACCTTATAGTGTAATGAAGGAATTATTTTTTTCATAACAAGCATCTTAATGGTATGATAATAGCAAAGGGTGGCTATTAACTGCAGGAAAAAAAAGATACTTCCTCTGAGAGCAAATGGAGGTGGTGGCAGATGAGCACTGGTGATAAAGGTCTGCAGCAATAGCAGGGGGGCAATTCAGGGTATGTGTTTGTTGCAAATAAAGTCAATCGCAGATGACTTACTTACATTTGTCAAAGTTTAATATCTTTTCCTGGTGTGCTGAAAGTAGTACAGCCAGAATGCAAAGAAGACTCTAAAGTTTGGTTTCAGTTCAGAAGCCTTCTGTTGGGATGACTCAGAAGTTTTATCTTTCCTTCACCTCATAAGGCAAAAAGAACTATTGAAGGCAGTGCAATTCTTGAAGAACAGATTAAGGTAAGGGGGAAGTGGCTAAAGCTTCCCAGAAATCAATCCAGAGCTCTGTGTTCCTCTTACACAAGATGCAAGAACAAAAAACCAGATTAGCTTCATGCCATACAGCAAGGCTCATTTGTGCTCACACACCTCAGTGTACACATTCTCACACACCCGCAGCTTCATCATGTGATGATTTTAATAACATGGAGGCTAGATTGTGCCTCTGTTCAAAATGGAAAAGAACAGGAAAAAGAAAAGAAAATAGATAAGACATTTTTGTTAATCCTACCTGCTTCTACAAGCAGACCAGAAGTATGTGAAAATCATAACAGAAAGTGGAAAGGCAGATGCTGTACTAAGCACTCTAATTCAGACTTGTCAGAGCGGAGAAAAGCTCAGACAGGTAGCTGATATATCCAAAAACCTAGAAAATGAGAGATGCAGAAGAGAAGATGTTGGAGGAGAGGGTAGAGAAAGAGAGCATGCAGAGCAATACATATAAAGAAAAGACGGTTACCTACTTCAACAGATTTAATAATAACAATTTTAAATTGAGACACACTAAATGTATGCCATGGGTTTTGCATATCATAGTTGAGTACACTACGATTCATTATGAGAGTGAAACTAAATGAAAAGTATTAGTAATTAAGGTAATACAAATTTAATAAATAAACTATTTATATTGTTTATTTAATTCTAAGATTACTACTTATAAAATCCTCTGTTACTACCTAGACTAACATAGTATTTAATGTAAGAGTCACAATAAACATGGAAGAGTTCTTAAATGCATGCAGAATACAACTGAGGCTCTAACTCTTCTCAAATTCATGTCTCATTCCAGTTTTACACCCAAATAGTTTCTTATGTGACAACACCTTTGCAGATACATCTGTTTCCTTAACACCTCAGTTAAACATAATAAAAGTTTTAACTCTTGAAATATCATTTTTATTTTGGGATAAAGCTTCATTTTAAGAGTAACTCATGGAATACTGCTGACTGCCTCTGAAGTGAGATTTAGTTCTTAACACCTAAATCTGATGTGGATCTTAGCACAATTTCTTTGCCTTGTATATTTCTCGCATACTTTCAAAAATAAAGACAGACAGTTTCCAACTGAGCTCAGCAAATCACAGGTATTTTGATGTTTTTCAGCCTGAACCAAGAAGCGGGTTTGATGCAATTTAATTTAAATCAGAATGGATTTTTTTACCTGAGCAACTCCAAAATTACTGTTGAGGTTACACATACAAAATATTTGGTTTCATTTTGTTAATATATATTTTTTTACTTTTTCTTTTTGAAGATGACTTTCAAAGAGGCAAGTGATTAATTTAATAATAGAAACACTTTAAAATGCTAAAACAAAATATTTCAATATTTTCATTCTTTAATGAAAGCTGCCCAAGCTCACGAAAAGCTTTCCCTTATTTAAAACTTCTTTTCAGTAATAGTCTGGCCAGCCCTAGTTGTGAAATCAAAGGCCTTTGCATTTAATGAATAAGCATAATTGTTTGTGCACCTCCATCAAGGTTACAACTGATTATTTAACATCTAGTAAGAAGAAGTAGATGATTCTAGCATGAAAGGGACAGAATATTTATTTCCACCAGAGAGACTGTTTTTGAAGGCTCTGTTTTCTTGAAGAAAGCTAATTGACTGAAAAATGAAACTCTCACCATATCCGCCAGAGAGATGTACAGGAACATTCCACCAGCTACGGCAAAAATGATGGTAGGGGCAAAGTTGTTGCCTACTAATATACCAAGAGCCATCCCAATGTAACAGGAACATGCAGACAGAAAGTTGAAAAACAGAGCCTGTCGAATACTCATCCCAGCATTAAGCAAGATGACAAAATCACCTAAGAGAGAAAAAAGAATTGAAAAAAGAGAAAACTACCTTCAGCAAATGACACTGTTTTCTGATTTCAAAAGAATTAAGAAGGAAAATACATTATTTGTAACACCTCATAATCCACTGCTGTTTTCCCTTCATTTAAGTAAATGATGAGCATTTCCCTTCAATACTAAGATATCTGAAACATTCTAAAGCGATTAGGTAATGTAGAATTTAGGTGAGAGTTTGAGAACACAGGATTAGCCATAAAGAAAAAAAAAAAAGAATAAAAAAGAAACCATGACATAGGACGGCATGTATGAACAATATTTGTCAGCAGCAGGTGATATGGAACTAGATGACCTTTGAGGTCCCTTCCAATTCAAGCCATTCTACGATTCATTGTTCTAATATTCATTCCCAGCTTCCATGCATTTGCAATCAAGAACTTCCTACAATAGACGTGTTTTGGCACTTGGGAAGATACTTTGATGAGCATTTTTTCCATCAAATTGTCTAAATTTCTTTTCAATCTATGCCAAGTTTTGGCAAGTGTAATTTCCTGCACAGGTGGTTTCCATAGAGATCAATACGTTGAATGAAGTTTCTTACCCAGTTCATGAGGAAACTCTTCACACAAGATGGCTATGGAAGTACTAAGTCCTTGAAACAGAGACAAAGTGAAAGAAGCACCAATTGCCAAACCATCTAAGAAATTATGTACGGCATCACTCAGCGTTACCATCCAAGCAATGGTTCCAATCTTTGACAGTGGACGCCCACCAAGACATCTACACAAATTGCCCTGTATTTCTTCTTCCTGTAAAGACAACATGATGAAGTATTTATATAAAACACCAAACAAAGAAGCCAATGAAACACACTTCTGGCTTTAAATGAATGCTTAACATAAAATAAAGCACTAGAATGTAAGAATACCAGAATGCTTGGTCTAAGAAAAAGGTGGCATAGGTAACAGCAGCAAATCTTCTCTGATTCAACAACTTGAAGTGAAGGGCCTGACCACCTAACTCTACAGCTTTATATGAATGCCCTCTGTCTGAGATGGAAAAAAAATCCAGATCATCGTGTCTAAATGTCTCTCTGAAAGTCTTGCTCAGATTAAGAGACTGCCAAGGATTGATAAAGACCTTCACAGCTTCCTCAGTCACCCCTATTAAGTGGTTCCTATTAATGGGAAGGATTTGCAATTGAGAGCATCTGCATTTCTGTTATGACTTTATGATTCTTGTTATATTATTGATATTCCACATCATAACATCATGTAGCGTATTGGAAGTTAAAGAGTCAATGCTCCAGCCCCATGGATCATCGATAGTTCTGAGCGTACCTGTCTCAGAAGAGAAGAAGAACTACATTACCGAGAGGACTGTGCAATGCGTTGCATTTTTACGTGTTTCCGCCCAGAGGGAAAGATAAAAACTGTCTGCGGTCACAGAGACTCTTAATCTCAGGGTTGTGGGTTCAAGCCCCATGTTGGGCACCAAAAATGTCAATGGTTTGCGGGCCAGTTTGACCAGGTACTGTGACAATTGAGGCAGGGGACCCACAGGCCCACACCCCAGGGAAGAGGAAGGGGAAAAGGGAAAAAGGGAAAAGGGAGATGGGTCTAGGAACAAAACAGCGGCAATGATCTGAGGAGGAAAGCTAATTTACTAAGTAAGATATCAGAAAGCAAAATAACACAATATAATACAATATAATTGGAATTGAGGCTAATGAATCAAATAAAATGAGCAAGAGAGAGAGTGTCCGATAAACCGAAGGCCTTATGCTAACGCTGAAGGCGGACGGCTGCAACAAACACCCACTGCTGAGCTTGATCCTGAAGGGAAGAGAGGTGGTCCCGTGACCACAGACAGTTTTTATCTTTCCCTCTGGGCGGAAACACGTAAAAATGCAACACATTGCACAGTCCTCTCGGTAATGTAGTTCTTCTCTTCTGAGACAGGTACACCCAGAACTATCGATGATCCATGGGGCTGGAGCATTGACTCTTTAACTTCCAATACACTACATGATGTTATGATGTGGAATATCAATAATATAACAAAAATCATAAAACCATAACAATTTCCTACCTAAAACAGACCTGGACCAATTACATGTGGCTGCCAGCACATCGTGTTCTTAGAGACAGGCACAGCCACCAGCAGTCAGTATGAGCCAGCTAGCTACACGGGAACATAGAAATATATCCAGATAGTCTACTAATTTTATTTCTAAGTCAAGTCCAGCTATCAAAATCAATTTTTACAAGTTTAATTTTCATTAAGAACATAAAGTGCCTAGTTCTGATTGTGCACGTTGAAGTCTAATGGCATGAAAACAACTGGCTGATATAAGCCTACAACACACATACACACCAGGGCTCTCAATCATTCCTCCCAGAAGTGGAAATAATTTATATACCTGACATCGTGAAATAATGAAAAACTTGATGAAGATAAAAGGAACTGCCATTTCAGTTGAGAGCACAAATAATCTTTGCTAAAAAATAAAAACTCTAATGATCCATTTCAATAAACTTCTGTACACACATATACTGCAGTTACATTATATTTGCAAACAGTATAGTATTAGGGGAAAAAAAAAAGAATTTGCAAATATGGAAATTGCCATATCAAATGCAAATGTTACCACAAAACTGATGTTTTAACTTTATGTGATTAAACAAATTAATCAATGCTTTTAAAATCTTGAATGACAGAGCAATAAGGTCTGTCTCACACTTTGCCCGCTGTGTTCTTATCTGACATACTCCATCCTTCCATGAAGGAGCTGCCTTGGGACAGGATGAAAGTTCAGATCAGGATTTCCAAGTCACATGTGCACTGCATTACTTGGAACTTGTAGCTAATAAAGCCTTGGTGAAGAAATGGTACAAATGCCATAAAGCACAGTTATAACTCCTATTCAGTGCATAACAAGTCCCAGTTTTATAAATTTATTATTTGAAATGAAAAATAGCATATAAAACAGGGAACTTCCTTGCAAATTGAAACACAGTAGAAAAGATGTGTATAACTACATTTCTCTGAGGGCTGCAGGGGCATAACAGGCTTAGCCAAGAATTATATAAAGGATTCATTTTCTTCTGCCAGTTGCACAGGTGAGAATTCCAATTAAACTCCAAATCATTGCATACATATTTATGACAACTATAAAAATCTGATCTCAAGGACTTTTTTGTTAAAATAAATACTTTACAACTATACACACTAAACTTCTTACGCCTCTATAAAGAAAATGAACATTGTATAAGAAGATGATGTTAAGAGTTAGCAGTAGAGCTCATGAAGATCTGAAATGACTTCAGAAATGAGCTGAGGTTTGGGTTATCTATGGACTTTCTTTTACTTTTCTAAAGTAACTGCAATTAAACTAGGATAAAAGTATTTATTTAACTGTAAAACTACTTTCTTGATCCAATCTTTCAAACTTTAGAGACAACTGTAGCTTAAAAACTATCAATCAGATTCTGAGTGACTTCTGTTAAATGTGGCTATCTGCCATTTACTGTGTAGCTTTGAAGTACAATTCTTGCCTGTAATCTATTTCAGATAACGACAGAACTTCTTTCATAAATCATATAAAGTACAAGGACATTGCTTGTCTGGGTTTACATTCTGAACTTTACTAGATTATGTCCAGTAGAAATAGACAAATGACTAATACATATTCTAAATGCTCAAGGCAGACTACTGATAAATTTGTCTTACAAACATGTGGGCTTCTAAGGCAAAAATGAACAGTGTCTGTCTCTGAAGGACTGTTCCCACTTGGTCATGATACTTTAGAACATGTCACAGAAGAGATGCCAGCTAAGGAACACCGGAACACCGAGGAGGTCTGATTTTTATTAATTGTTAGCACAATTCTGTATTGTTTATATCACCGTAATTTATGGTAAACCACAGCTAACCTTGCTGTTTTTGCTTTTTAAAAACAAACAAACAAAAAACTTTTGAAGCAATGATCTGTTTCTAAACTTAAGAAATGATATAGAGACTCTCCTACATTATCTTATACCATCTCATCAGGTTACTATTGCTATTTCTAAAGAATCTGTGAGTCCCTTAGACAGAAGTCAGAATCTCAACCTGTTAAATGCTTGCAGAGACAAAAGATAATTCTCCACGTTAGCAGAAGACCCAATAGCAGCTAGGACAGAGGAACACCTCTCTGTTAAAACATCTTCCTTAGATATCCTTTAGCAGCCCTTGGGATTGCCAGCAGAATCAAGAATAAACCCTGAAAATTGCTTGGAGGGCATAAATACAAGTCACCATGAAGTTTTATTATACGTGTCTAATGGTACATGCTTGAGACTACAGGCATTTTCAGCAATCAGTCTCTGAAGCAACTTTAAGAAAAGCTTCTGTTGTCAAGTCATGAAATCTTAATAGCAGATACAAATAGTAGAAACAAATTCTGGGTCAGCAAGAAAGAGGTTTTCAAGGTTGCAATTACTGCTGCAAGTGAAATTTAAAAGTATGCAACCAATTAAACATTTACGTTTACTCTGTCAGTCATTCTGTTCAGGTATTAAAACAGAAAAGGTACCTGGTTTCAACCCACATGAAAACAGCTACTGCACTTTGGCACAATCAGACTCCAGCCTCCACCCTTATGGCCTACATGATGCTTTCTGTACACATTGTGTTTGCCCTCTTTCTCCAGATTTCGATTGAGAGGCTATTCAAATTATATTATGTATATGTTGGTTTATCCCAAGTGGGTCTCTAACTATCAAAAGCATGTAAAATTTGATGCTTACCTACCCTACTGCACTACCCTGTGAAGAGCACAGATGGTAAACCAGAAATCCTTACTGTGAAAAATCTGCCTTAGCCAGTTGGTGCTATGGATTTCCAATTTGTTTTTGTTTCTTTGTTGCTTTTTTAAATAAGGGCCAGCACTGTTCCTCTGTGCACAAGGGAAAAAACAAAGTTCACCAACATTTTCTTCCTGTTTCCATTTTTCTCTCAGACAAAGGAGGTTATATTTGTAGTATAGAAATAAACACAAAAGTATAGAACAACAAATCTGAAAAAAAAATATTTAAACCAGGAGGAATGGGTACTATCTTGACCTATGATACTTCCATAATTCCCCAGTATCTAAGTATACAGCACTAGCACAACCAGCATGACAGTTATTGCACCAGTTCTCCTCATAGATCATTGATTCAGAGAAACCAAGTTCTCAACATTATGTGGGTCAGAAACACAATGCAGATCATGTAGCATTAAAATGCACTTTAAATAAATCAGTAACATAAAAATCAAAATTAACATAATTAACTGATTAAACATTTATCTCTGTCCTATCTGCCCCCACACTGATATCTACTACCTTTTTTGGTAGTAGAATGAATCCATTGTTCAGCTTTCCTAAGATTGCCCCCCCAAAAAATATACCTTTTCATAGGGCGCAAGCAAGGTACAAGCTAAAAATGTAGAAAAACTTCACAGAAGTAACAAAGACTCATACTCTCTCTTCCTCATATATGCTTATATAATAGGTAGGAATAAAACAGATAATTTTCATACCTGTGCTGAGACAACACTGATGCTGTCAAAACCAAAATTTCCATTGTTCTCTATGATGGCTGAATTTGCATAACAAGTCACCCCATTGCTGGAAGATGGTTGCTTGGAGGGGCCAGACTTATCCTTAGATTGATTCTGTTCATTATTTTCTAAGTCACTGTGGCCAGGCTAGATGACAAATAAATAAATAGGTAGCTTATTAAAGAAAAAGTAAAATAAAGAAATATAGACCCTAAAAGAAAATGCACTGGGCATCATATTCATGTTACCTTCTTTTCAATACCAAGTTTAAATGAGCAGCAATAAATCTTTCAATATTTAAAATTTTAAATGTAAAAGGTCTTTCTCTGAGACTAATTCAGTCTCCATGTGAGCACACAAATAAAGTATTCTGATGTACAGGTAGAAAGCAGAGCCAATTATCCATACTGTGTAGTATTGGATAATTGCAGTGTGACTAAAGCAGGTTTGCGTACCAGAGCATGGGAAACACAGAGCTAGTCACTACAGGTGAGATTCAGGAACTGTCAGCACAAACAAAATGAACTTTACAGATGAATAAGAAGATTTATACCACGATTTCTCCTGCCCTAACAGGAGCTCCAAGGGCGTACTCCATTCTCTTCAACTTTTATATATTTCCACTTATTTTCTTCTGATATGTTTAGCTCTCATACTGCAGATTTGGGCCTTGAAAGCAGCTAGAGCATATGCCAGTGACAAGAGACCACACACACCCTGGGATTCTATTTCCAGCACTGCTTGTAACTTCCTCAAAAAAGTGAGATTGCTTTACCTCTCCATATGGATTTTAAATAGATGTATCAGAACACTCAGTAATGCTGAAATACTCAGAAAAAAAATAAAAAAAAAATAAAAAAATTCCCATATCTTATTAAAGTATCAAGAATCTCATAAAATATAACACGTTCTTTAAGGCAAGGTTTGCAAAGGTAGATTTTTGTTACCTGATTGTAGATCTTCAGTATCACTTTAAGAATCCTTTCCACAAAGAAGAGAATATAGAATCCACCAAACACAGCAACTGCTTTCTCAATGTAGTTATCTACATGGGAATCAAATCCAAATGCCTAACAGTGAAGATAAAAGCAATGCAAATTAGACTGAAATCTTAGTATAATTCCATAACAATTTCCTCCACCACACACAAATACTCCACAAAAATATAGACAGTCTTTATACCAGCCACGAGTTTCAGTGAGGCAGAAATTATGAAAGATCCTGATCTTTCCAGATTATTATTTTTTTCAATTTGAGTTAAATATCAGCAGTGTTTTAATACAGTAGAATTTTACATGCTGATGTAGTAGTTAACTGCATAATTAGGAGGTCTAATTTGGAACAAATCTAAGACAACTAGAATTTTACTCAATCCATTCCTCTTTCCGTCTAGAGGCAGAATAACCCTTCGTCTTTCCCAGGACACTGCAACACGTGGATCTTGATAGTCCTCCCCACTCAGACAGAAAGAAAGGGAAGCTAGCGTCACTGATGGCCAACCACAACCCTCTGGGGACTACAACCCATGCTCACAGGCCACCACTGAAGCATGCTTATGGAATTATTATTCTTTAGAAACTATCACACAAAAACATAAAGATTTTCCTTGCTTACCTCTGGAATGAGTTGGAAAATTGCATTAGAAAAGAGAGTACCAACGGCCAAGCCCACAAAGTAGGTTAAAATCTTAGGGAAATAAGACTTCTTTAAGAGAGGAGTTAAAACAAATCCCAGAAGTGATGCCAAGTTAATGATAGTCACAGCTAGGAACCCAAATCCCCAAACTGTGGATAAAAAACAAACAGAAATATAAAAAATTTTAGTATAATATTCACTTAGGGCTGCTTGTGATTTTATATGACATCTGAATTGATGTAGAATTGGGAAAAATAATTGTTCCCTACTTGCAATTATACTTCATGAAGATAAAAAAATTACAAACACACAGATATTTAAGGCATATACCCACAGAAGGGAAATATGTGGACATACTGTCTGAGATAGTATGTATAGATAGATAATATGATAATACTATCATATTAAAAACTGAAATTGGGCTAGTACAGTATCTGGGATATACAATATCTGCTGGAGTAAATCAGATTTCTTTACAATCAGAGAAGATTAAAAACTTGGGTTTAAGTCAACAGTCAAAGTAACTACAGCACAGGCTTAAGGTGGAACATCTTGCTGGTCCCAGGGTTAGATCCAGCTGTCACTTACACTTAAAGAACCCCAAAATAGAAAATCTGCTGTCTTGGCTGTACAAGACCCTTAAGTCCTTACTGATAAAGAATGGTTCCTTCAAATCATCCTAAGGTTCCTAACATCCCTCTTCTTTCTACCATTCAAAGTACTTCTGCTTTGCTGAAAACACAGTCCATCACTACTTATTAGACATGCACAGTGGTAGATAGCTAATAGTACACACTACTAAAATAGAAACTAAATCATATGAAGAAGTTGTTCTAGATTCAAAAAGATGGACACCAGGGAAAAAATAGTTTTTTAAGAAGTGGCAAATACACCTGGTTTGGCCATCATTTAGCTTCTTTCACCATACACATAGTCTCAGATTTTCTGAGTTCAGACACCAGAACTTGTAATTATTTTGGTGTCTGACTTGCAGGTTGCAGGAATTTCACTGTTTTTTTTTTAATAAACATAAAAATATCCTGCCTCTGTGTGGCTACAGTTTTACCCAGTTGCAGCTCAAGTCTCTGTGAGTACAAAAAAGCCTTAAGGGTTCCACTGATAAGGTCTACAATGCTGCCTCGAGTGAGGCCACAGAAACGCAAAGATTTCAACATGGACAAAGAGTTTGTCTTTAAAAATCAACCACAAATTATAATCAAAGCCAACACAATGTTGGATATATGTAAGAACTCTTCGGTATAATCCAGAAAGCTGCATCAATATAATAGCCTCATTATAAGTTTTGCTATGCGTACGTAGAGAAGTCACCACAAATTCCTTTCTGCACAGCAGAAACAAACAGAACAGATTGCAGTCTCCCAAGTTTCCTGTAACACTAGATGAGTAAACACACTAGACCAGATTCATCACCTGCAACTGGGATTGCTACACATCATTTGCACAGAGACACAATTTCTTTATGTGATGAATTTCATATTGTGTAAAGAACAGGAAGAACAGAAAGCACTAGAAGCATTCAAAGCATTTGCAAGAGGTACATCAATGCCAAGTACAATATTCACTTCCATTTTTTAGAGAGAAGGAGAGACAGAGAGGGATAAACAGACCACTAGATAGGGTTAGATTCACTAAGCTGCACAGCAGCCTCACTTCCACTACAACACAAGACAGTCAAGCTTGTAAATGTCATTTTGAAATCAAATCTATAATAAATGTCATTGTGAGTCACACACTGCCATTTGGGACAACCATAGAAGATCAAGTCTCTCAGTTTAAGACAAAAACAATTCCTACACATTTATCCTGAGCAAAATACACACTTTAAACTGAGTTAACAAAACTAAAAACAAATAAAACATTTATCGGATATGAAACATTCAGGTTACATGCCCAAACTACTTCACCAGACACAAGAAATAAGAACAACTTTCAAAAACTATCATAAAAAAACCCTGTCACTACTAATCACTTTCTACAACAAAAGACAAAGAGGATAAGTTGTGTGTGTAAAACAGTAGATGCCAAAATGGTAGGAGAATGGAGCTTAAAAGCAAGCACAGAAAAACAGGTTATTGCCAAATTCTGAGAAGTACTCACAATACTACATGCTTCTCTATTGTACGGTCTAACATTCATGCTGGCACTTTTTGTTCAGAACAGCCTCATGTACTGGGACACTTAACACGAAGTTCATGCAATAAATAAAATACTTGTTATCACTTTGTATGTTTAATGCAGTGGGAGATGTCTCAAGGTACAAAAAGAATGCGTTTGTAAGTATAGACATAGTCTAATCTACTGGTATGAATTACCCCCTTTTGTCACACTGAGAAAAGTTAAGAAAACGTATGAACTGTTCTCTTAAAATGTTTTTTATTCACTAGGACTCCAACCACACTAAGCCCTACATGAGTGCATACAACTAGAAAACAAGTTTCTCTGACATCACGTATCAGAGCAGAGCACTGAAACAAGGTCTACCCTGAGACTGTGGCATGGACAGCTTCTGCCATCAACCACTCTATCAGTCTCTAGAACTCCAGCCCCAGCAAAAAAAATACCAAGATGACCAAGAGTGAGAAATCAAAAAAAAAATAGACAGCAGGAGAGCAAGTCCCCTTCAAAACTCCATTGCTCAGTATTATCCCTTACAAGAAGTGGGGACCCCTGCTCTAGGCCTTCCTGGGGCAGGCTTAGGTTCCTCATAAACCATTTCCTAGAAAGAAGAGGAAATCAAGGTATGAAAATCTTCTTGAGAAAGCCAAGCGGATCGGACAGAATCCATTATCCTTGGATGGAAGAAATGCCATTGGGCATTTACAGCTATTTAATGCTGCTCTGTACTACTCCCTATTATGTTTCAGAGAAGTGAGAAAGGGTAGGAGGAAATGAGTGTGTCAGCTAGGTTAGATATTAGATATACAAACCCCAAGAAAAGGAGAAATACCATATGCTGCCTTTTAACTTCTAATTTGTTTATGTTAACACCTCTTTACTGCTGCCTCATGTGAAGTTAATTGAATTAATTTCTTCTCAATGCATTATCTGTTGGACAGTAATAGGAATCAACTGCTCTCAATATTGCCACAATACAGATTCACTTTTTGTGGGGTAGAGATGGGGGGCAACACATAAACCTACAGCAGGATATATGTGTATTAAAGCCTACTTTTTGCACTTGATATTTCTGTGAATTTCCCTGTCACAGTCTCACATGCTTGTGGTTTTTAAAAACTCTAAGCATGGCCCTTGCAGATTTCATGTGCTACAGGCAAGGGAGGGGCAGAGAAAACACTGTCTTGCTTATCTGTCTACTGGACACTGTTTCTGAGCTGTCCGGATAAAAGAAAAATAGGAGTGGTGGTCTAAATGGCTTAGGTGATCAACTATAGATCAAGCCTTCCACACACAACCTACACAAACATTGCCCTCAACAATACTAAAAGCTTCCTGAAAATATCTCCCCTAATAAGGTATAAATAATCTTAAATAATCATGATAAATCAATGCCACAGTGTCAGTGATTAATTAAATGTAGTTCTTATTCACAGCAACAGGTAAGTTTTAGAAGTGAGCAATAATTCCTAATAAATATAATATTATTTATAATTAATAATACTAATTTAAATGTTACTAACGGTACTTCAAAAGTTATGAAAAACAATGCAGTACATCTGCTTGAAAATACTGTCATTTGGCATATGCTCATTCAACACCTCATCTTTTACATTAAGTCCCTGAGAACAATGAATTTGGATATCCCACATTTGATCCTTACCCGTACAACTAGTGACTTTGTCAACCAGCTAATTCTTCTGTCTTATAGTTCTTACTATACTGTAGGTTCCATGCAATCTAACCAAAGTATCAGTGGAATAACTAACCTTGTAAAGAATGTGGTCTAGATGAATCCACAGAATTTTCCTGATGGTCACATGGGTGAAAAATTAGCTGTTGCAATACAGCAGGACATATTGTAGAAAAGTCAGAATTCGATATGTGACTGTTGTTTGGTATCCCATGCAAAGAAAAAATTTCCTCTCCTGTCAGGCACTGCAACAAAAAGGATTTTGGCAACATTAATAATAATAATAATAAAAATAGAGTAAATGATCCACAGTGAAACCCAAGAATTATGACTTGAAAATACTCTAACACATTTTCAACGTAGTGTACACACTCTTTGCATACTGCTCATGAAAACATGAAAATTGCTTAATGTGAAGCAGAAAGGAATGGAGGTATTTAAAGATAAGTGAAAATCAGTGAAACAAGTTTTACATTGACATTTGCAAATCTTATGTCCTGTGAACCAGGACAGACAATCTTAAAATATGTCTGGAAAAATAGCTTCAAAATAATTACAATCCCATGCAATTACAAAATAATTAAATTTAAGAACTGGTGAGACAGTTAAAATCTTAGCAATGGAGTAGCATCAGAAAAGGACTGGTAATTCAGTGACTGCTTACTCATATAAATGACTGTTTCTACTTCACAGAAATGCTTTGTATTATTTCCTCAAATTAACTGTTTAAGTTAATGTTAGCAGCATGCAACATTTTCCACCAATTTTATAGCAGTAATTATTAACAACAACCATTGTTTCATAAAGCCATCCCATACTACAGTGAAATCCACTCCTACTTCAGATCCTCATTTTGCCTTCTGCTCAGGACACAACAGTACCTAACGGTTGAGGGCAAATGTGCATAGCTGTGCTAAATTAGGCCTGGTCCTTCTCTTGGTTATTTTCAACCAAAAAGATAAAATACTTCAATAATGAAATACTTGAAATACATATTTCTGGAAAAATCAAGTGCTTTTACATTAAATGTTCCATACCACTAAAGACTTTCATTTAATGATTTCCACTTAGTCACATTCGCGTTCTCCTGCAATGATCAATAAACTAATAGTGTTATTTTTTTTGGCTGCAAACTAAAGTAATTAAACACGCTGATGTACAATACACACATATTAAGGATGAGTCTCAAGACCAAGTGTTTTCTTTCTATATGAAACGCCAATTCAGCATGCAATGTGCTCTGTACTGTATCTCAGTGTCACTACAAGTGTAGAGCACTGGAAGCCTCAACAAATTACAAATGGTCACTTCCTACTCTTTTCAGCTTTACTAGCCTTCAGACTCCACTGCACTCCTCCAGTAATTCAGGATTATTCATAAAGCAAATTTCTTCTGGAGATGAGCCAAAGTAACTACAACTCATTTATTTCAACAGAACTGCCTCCATTTCTACTAATAAATGTTTTTCTAATACTGTCCAAAGATTAAAGGTATGCACTTATCATTTTCATGTGATTATTTTGTGTTAGTTGAGAGGAAAAGAACCTTTGGGCCAATACAACCTTCAAGACAAATTATATCCGGAATGTTTTTGCACTTATTGAATGACCCAGTCTAACGCAGTCTTTTTTTCTGTTTTAAAGTACATTGACCCATTTAGTCTCAGTGGTAGTAGTGCACAGAGAAATATTCACTGAAAATGGATTTTTTTACAGCTCAGTAGCTGAAATTCTGAAGCTTTCTAAACTGGTTCTGTCTCTAACCATTTTACTCTTAAATCTGCATTACAAAATAATGCAGAATATTTGGCTAATATCTCCAGTACGATAGAAAGAGAGGATAGTTGTGGTCTATAGGAATAGCTCCTATACCGTGCCTCTTGTATTATCAGCTAGTTCACAGAGCAGTTTCTGGAAGGCTGCAGTGAATGGCTGTTAGAAAAACAAGCCAGCATGCACTGAGGTTCATAATGTGGCTAACTCTAAGATATTTAACTATCTTTTCCCTAGAAATATAGAATGAATGACTAGTAATTTAAAATACTAACATATGAATATTTGTTTACAAAAGAAAGCAAACAAATATTTTTGTTGGAGCATAAAAAATATTAATTTGACAAGCATGAATTAATAAATTTGAGACTTAGAAAGAAATGAGAAATTTCATTGGACAAGAGCTCTTTTACGCAAGGGCAAGAAACAGCATTTTATTTAATTACTATTATTATTTTCACCAGGGACAAACCCATATGATAACAACTCCTGTAAATGATTCATTGTTATGAGTCACCTCATCCTCTAAGCAACTCCTACATTCATCCATGGGCTGAAAAGCAAGCCCGTGTGAGTTCACAGACACAATTAAGAGATTAATTAAAAGATTCAATCACTTAGGAGCCTTAGATTGGAGCAACTCATGTTTGCACACTTCAAAACTCTGTATTTATCTTTGGAGGATAAATATATTAAGACAATCATGTTGCTGTAAAAACTCAAGCTATTTATTTTGTAAGACTGACAGACAATCTCAGCAGAAAGATAATTTATCCTCATGGACCAGGGGACTGAGGATGACGTCCTGGTTCAGTAGGTCTACCATCATGTCTGTCCCTTGCTATTCAGTAAGCCTTGTCATGGTGGCTAAAAGTGAGATGACTGGCTATAACGTGACTGTCACCTAGTCTTTAACTCACAACTTTGAAGAACTTACAGCATAACTGACAATGTCTCTGAACTGATCAATACGAATTTTCATACTGTAAATTAAACAGTGACATTCAATTTCTTACAGTCTTTTCAAACCAGTACAGCATATATCAATAATTGAAAAGCAGACACCAGATCACCGCACTATTTACAGGAAAGAATGAGATAATTGCTCAGACAAAAATAATGCAAAAACCCTTTTAACAGTAGAATGAATAGAATATGCTACAATACCAACCATCTCGTAAACATTTCACTCCCTTTTCTGATTTTCTGATGTGTTCTTATCTTTGCTTTACCTTTATCTGCAGCATTCCACACTGATATCCAACAGCAACCTGTCACTGCAGTTTCTAGATGTTAGCAGATAAAGTAACTAGGCTAGCCCACACCAGGGCTGAGCACTGGGTAATACAGTAGCAAGAGCAAAGAAGGAATGCAGTGGATACTTGTCTGACCAGTGTTTTTGTTTTTTGATTTTTGTTTTTTTTACATAGCCTGAGCCTGTATAAGGCAAAGCAAAGACAAATAAATATGTTTTCCTCAACTTTCTTCTAACAAATTAAAGCATTTACTGCTGATGCAATGACAGATTTTTTTGTCACACATCACAGGTGTGAACTGGACACTAGGAGACAATCAGGCATTCGGTAAGCAGCTCTCTGCGAGAAACAGTCCAACCATGTGAAGCTGCTTGAATATATTTGAGTGTTTTGGGGATTTCAAACACACCCCAACACATTCAAGGTAGCTGTTGATGTGGGGAGCTGAAAAATGTCCATGAGTGCTGAAATTCACTGAAGATGTTCTAGAAGTAAGACACATATAGAGTAGAACAAAAAAGCCTATTTATCTCCTCACTGGCTAGGCAATGCCAGATCGTGGTGATGGATCAAGACCATAAGCCACATACACTGTCAGGCCATTCATCCTTCTTTTAAGAAGCACTAGCAAATGCTACCAAAGTAAATAAATACTAGCCTGGTTCTAGTTTATCCAAAACATCAAACTTACTGTTCTAATTCCTCCTGAGGTGAAAATGAGCAATATTTGATTACTAATATCAGTAAAGATTTTTACTTTACTTTTTTGTCCAAATTTTTGTTCTAAAAATAAAAGACATTACGTTACGACAATATTCAGGCATAACATAAAAGTTGGATATATATACAGTTTTAGAACAGTCAAATTATGATTTTAGCACCTACTTACTACCCCAAATAATAAAATAAAGGCAATGTTAAGAGGCTTTCTTTCTATCCAACATCCACCTACTTTACACATATTTTCTGACTAAAACTTCTGAATGTATGTATCATGTACATGACAATGAAATAAATGACAGAAGATAAAGGATAGCCTTGTTTTTACATCTCTTCCTAGCAATGTAAAGCATGTAGTGAGCAAACATGCCATCATCTATTGTATAGAAATCGCTACTAGTTTTATGCTTACACATAGGACTAAAACACACTGGAATTCCATGGTGAAGTGTGAAAAAAACAGCAGTGAGTAGCATTTGAGTTTCCTCAGTTACCATTACTTCTCTTTACATATAAGCTAAAACTTTCTTTAAGGAATGGTGATAACAGAAAAAAAGAAAAAAAAAAAACAAATCCAGGGGAGGGCTGTCTGATATGACACATATACACAAAAAAAGCATCGTATTGGACACCAGATGATGTAAATTACCATACATGCCAACGAAGTTTTACACAAGCATATGTTCAAACCCCACGATCAACAAATGAAAGCATTTTTTCCTCCTGTCTTATCTTCTCAGAAAAACCTGGAATAAAAGGACAGTACTAACAGAGGTTGTTCCTTCCTGTCAATTTTTGAAGGGCTCTGTCACTGTCCCTTACATATCTGTTCTCCTCTAAAAATGACCTCAGGCTTGGATGAGGGGCTCTTGATAGCACAGGGATCTGTTATCTTCACTGAAAGAAAGGACCTGGAGTCACCCAACGAGCTCTGGACACAGAGGCTAGGAACTGAAAGTCTAAGATAACCCTTGTTTCCTCCTACAGTCAGATTATCTATGCAACCTCAATGGATGACCCAGCCTACCCGAAAAAGACATGATTCACTCTGCAGAGGTACTTATTTTCCTCCATTGAGATTCATGAGTTTGGGCCTCTGGTGCCTTACAACACACAAACCTAGATTAGGACACTTTCTGTCTTTTTTCAAATCAGTGAATACTCGAAATTATAATCTCATAATCACCAAGCATGACTCACAGTATCAAAAATGGCCTCATGAGTTGCTTACTATGAGCACGTATTTGTGGACAGCCCTGCCCAAAGTCACTGATATACTTAACAAGGGATCAAGAGCCAAGAGGTTAAATGCACTTGCTTAAATGGCTGAAAAATCAATTTTAAGAAGCAGTACAGGTAACTTAGTAAAAAAAGGATACACGTTTCAGTATAGCACCCTAGGTATTTTTCAAAAAGGATACAATTAAAACAGGCCTGTTTAAAAGAAGAAGATTGTTTCAGTTAAGATGCAAAAGATGTATGAGAAATAGCGTTGGCACTAATAAGCACAAGCATTACTATTATTTTTTCTCTGTAGTCTGTGTACGAGGGCTACGTGCTTTCGCAGAGGGAAAACCTGAAGGGCTAAGGAATCTGCTCATTTTCAAGCCCTTTTAAAGAAAGATCCTTTTCACAGCTGTATTTAACACTGCAAACTTGTATTTAGCATGTGTGGCAGGAAATGATTATACACATTTTTTTAATACACCGTGGTGGAACAGTGTTTATTTGTGAAATTTGAAATAGAAGCAGTGACTCTGGGAAATATTGCTATGCTCATACTGAATACTATGGTGATTTCAGTGGCATTAACTTCAAATTAAACCCATGATCAAGGAAAAGACATTTGAATTGCACTCCTTCTAAAACTAAAAGAGTTTATCCAAGGTTTGTCTCCACTACTGAGCAAGCAAAGGAGTTTCTGTCCCAAACATTAAAAAGAGTCTCACAGCCCTCAGAAAAGTACCTCCTCTGCTTCTTGCCAAGTAGAACCAAACCAGAGCAAACAGCCTCCTCTGCTTTCCTTTCATAAGGCCATCTCCAGCAGCCTAAGGATTCCACTTCAGAAAAACACATGTATTGTCAGACATCACACAGTTGGGAAATTAAAATTAAGAACATGGTCTGAATTTTGTATGGAGACACTACACAGAATAAATAATTTCTTGAAAAGGAATCAGTATTCCAGTAACATTCAGTCAGTACATTAAACACCGTTTAAAAAGCTTTCAGTAGATGAACTGATGAACGTACTCTCGGCACTCCATTTAGACGAAAGATGTGAAAGTTTCTGAAAGCGTCTTCACACACGTGGCGACGAAGTCCTTGTTATCACACAACAGCTTCGTGTAAACTCGTCTCGAAGTTGCGCTTACATAAGACCCAGAGGAAAACTCCAGCAGCTTCTCACGGGCTGTTTGCCCACGCCAAACGCCAGGTGGAGCCGACCCCGATGGCAGCCCCCGACGGATGGCAGCGGCTGCTCCACCGCGAGCCGCTCCCTCTGACCGGTGCCGCCGCGGACCTTTGCTCCCTCCTTCCCCCCCCCCTTCTTTCCTCCCCGCGGGGAACCACGGAGGCTCCGAGCCGGAACCCCGGCCGCACACTGCAGCCCGGCCCTCCCGGCGGTACCTGTACCTGATTGTGGTGCAGGTGGGGCAGCGGCAGCACGGCGCTCAGCGCGGGCGCGGCGCCCAGCCGGCTCAGTAACGTCGAGAGCTGCCCGGCCGACAGGCTCCGGTTGCTCCCGAAGACACGCAGCACGTCCTCGGCGAAGGTCGCCTCCGGGCTACCCCGCACCGCCGCCCCCGAGAGCATCTCCGCGCCGCGGCGAGTGTGTCCGGATCGCAGCCCCTCGGCGGCCCGGCGGGGCGGGAGAGGCGGCGGCCCCTCCCCGGGGGGGCGTAGGGGGAAACCGGGGCGGCCCCGGCGCGGCGCCTCTCCGCGACACCACCGGCGGCCGCGGGACAAGCTGCGGTTGCGGCGCGGAGCCGTTGGGCACGCGCTCCGGGGCGGACCGGCCTCGCCGAAGCGCCCTGCATGCGGGCTCCGGGCCCGCTAGGCGCACATGCCGGCCGGGAGCGGGCTCGTCGCGGCTGGCCCGCGGACAGCCGCGAAGAGCCCGCAGGCCAAGGTCCAGCTCCACGTCTAGCCGCGCTGCCCCGCCACACGGCCCCGGCCTCGCTGTCCCTGCGGCCGAGGCACCCGGACCTTGGAACGCGGCGCGCAGCGCCCGACAGCTCGGCACAGCGCGCCTCTGCAGCGGGGCTCCATCCGCACCAGATAGAGCGTGCAGTTCCGTGCGGCCTTCTGAAGGAACAAGCGAGGGAAGGAGTGAGCGGTCGCCGGCATATTCCTGAGGCCGTCACCCAAGTGGGTTAGGCACGAGCGCTCGTGCTGCAGGACAGCAGCCGAGCAGCAGCAGTACAGTCGCGCACGTCGCTTTGTAACATCCTCCTACGGAATTTCACGTGCTCTCCGAGTTGATACTGCTCGCTACGGGGATGTGTGTTTTGAAGTTACGTTTTTAAAGCAGGTTCTCATTTGGACCTCTGTGGAAACGTGCTGAACAGGATGAGCTAACACAGTGCCCCTGATCCCAAGTTTTCCAAAACCAGTATTTCCACAAGTGTGTGTCTGGGTACCAGCACTGTTACACGGGCATGGTTGAGATGCTTCAACAACAGTGACACTCGTTTGGATAAATTGTTCACAAAGAAGTTTCATATCCCAGAGCATAAACCATCAAGTAGGAAGGAAAAAACAAACAAACAAACAAACAAACAAACAAAAGGCACAGAATCACAGAATTGTAGGGGTTGGAAGGACCTCCAGAGATCACTGAGTCCAGCCCCCCTGCCAAAGCAGCTCCCTAGCCCAGGTTGCACAGATAGACGTCCAGGCCTACTTGTGTACAACCCTCTGAGCTCTGCCAGTCAGCCAGTTTTTGACCCACCTCACCATCCATTCATCTACTCCACACTTCCTCAACTTTGTTATAAGGATGCTGTGGGAGACAGTATCAAATGCCTTGCTGAAATCAAGGTAGACTACATCCACTGCTCTCCCCTCATCCACCCAGCCAGTAATGACTGGGTCATAGAAGGTCACCAGGTTGGTTGAGCACAACCTCCCCCTGGTGAACCCATGCTGACTACTCCTGGTATCTGTCTTCTCTTCCAACTGCCTGGAGATGGCATCCAGAACAAACTGTTCCGTCACCTTTCCAGGAATGGAGGTGAGGCTGACTGGCCCGAGGTAACCTGGATCCTCCTTCTTGCCCTTTTTGAAGACTGAAGTGACACTGGCACCTCTCCCTGTCTCCAAGACTTCTCAAAGATGATAGAGTATGGCTCAGCAATCATCTCTGCCAACTCCCTCAGCACAGTATAACCAGCTACCAGAAAGACCCTGAGTGTAACCACCACAGAAATTCTGCTTTGGGAAAACCTGAATTCTTTCTGAATTACAGAGCCTGAGCAGCTGAGGTACTTTCATTCTTCTCTGTTGGTTGGCTGCTGGAAGTTTTGGCAGCCCCTGGCCCTGCCCAGCTGCCTGTTATTCCAAATGAGAGCACCCAAGTTGTACCAATAGGAGCAGCTGAAGATGCTCCACCCTACCCCCAACTCTGCTTTTATGTGCATTTTTTGTATCTTTGAGAAAAATCAACACGAGTTTTCCTCTGCTATGAAGGGAATCACAACATTCTTCTTTCAGTAGATGAAGTGGGTCCTTCTAAGCCATCCTCTTGAGTGCATCTATTTCTAAAAATAGCTCTAATCATAGTTAATTATTGAAGGCATTCTGAAATTTGAAAGTCTCTGTGTTGAAGCGTTGCCTATGAACAGTAAATAAAGTGGAAACAAGTGCATCAGCTAAAGCAGGTACATCAAAACAGGCTGCTGGTGCCTCAAAAAGATTTGTCAGTGCCCTGTAGGGAAGGGCTAAAGGGTTAAGTTCAAAATTGATTTAGTTTTTAAGGACTTTCTTTTAAATCAGAAATATAAAGGATTATTTAAATTAGTGTAATTAAGCAAATTCAGATTTGCATTCATTCGTAGACTCCTATTTGCATAATGCTAAACTTCAAAGAATTCGTGGATAATTCCATTCAGAATTATTCTCTGTTGCCAGTCCTCTATAGAATGAAAATCCTACTCTCATTTTGAAAGACAGCCAGAACTTTTCTTCAAGGAATGATGCATTCGTACTGCTCTACTTGAAAAGAAATTAAGTTCCTAAACTGGTCATTACTGAAAAAAGACTGCAAGAATCGTAAAATCACTGAGGTTGAAAATGACTTCTAAGGTCACCAAGTCCAACCATCAACCTATCACCCCCATGCCTACTAAACCTCATCCCTAAGTGTCATATAACAAGACCCAAGACCATGTACTTTCCCAACTGTTTATAAAGCACATGAAAGGATTACTTCGGATTTTTTGTATAGTCCTGTGATGTACAGAATCAACCAGGAAGTCTGATCTTTGTTCACCTTGAGCCTGATAAGGCCTAGCCAAATTCTCACAGAGCCAAATTCTCTCAGATGGAATGAACAACCCTTTTGTACAGTCCAAACCAAATATTTCCCAACAGTACTTCACGGTCCTGATTCACCATTGTTTTGTTTCCCGCTCTGTTTACACCTGTGTAATGTTACTGTCACATGTAAACCAGCACCAGGTGCCAGCGCACCAGATGGTGTCTGGCAGCACACAAGACATGTCAGTCAGCTTCCACGATCTCCTGAAGGGCCAAATCCTCTCTGAATTGTGTTTGCTTTCAGAAATTCAGTAAAACTGTAGCTTCACATCAAAGCTAGCATGATTTGTGATTTTCTTACTTTCTTATCTCAAAGTGAGAGGAACTCAGTGTTTATTTTCATTCAAGCCAACCGAAATAAATAAAATAGCAGTCATAATCCCATAGTTTGGCACATAAGACTGACACACTCATTCCTTGTGTTACCGTTTGCACCCATTTTCTCTCAACTCTTTGTTGGATTAACTTCTTAAATAGGATTAAAAACGGTATCCTGTAACTACACACCCTTGAATGAACTGACATGGCAATAAATATTTCAAAGTATCTAGGCAGATACATAAAAATATTAGAATAACATTTCCAACACATTTTTTCCCCAAAAGTATTTTCCTTAACTGTGTACGCAAACTCCCAACAATTCTATTTGTTCACATTTAACTTGGTCAAGATGACTCTACTAATCACAACAACTGTATTTTAACTTCCTACACCTCATAGACCACTCACGGATTAATAGCATTCTAAGGTAGATACTTGGTTTTCTATCAGCTCAGGAATCTTGGAGCTCTCCTTAACTCTGGGCTCTTGCAAATACTGAAAAAGAATGTGGGGATTTGGGGAATGCTGTCAAACGGTACAGTGAAAAATCAAGACAAAATAAGAAAAAATAAAAGTACACTTCAGTTTAATCTTATGATTTAAAAAAAAAAAAAAAAGCTTGAATATCATCAATTTGAAGACCCTGACTCATTTTTGAAAGCTCGGGTTCATAATATGGCACTGAAAATACATTGTTGTAATGGTAGAAAACATTCTGTAAATATAGAATTTAAAGCGCTCTTTCCTTTAAGCCACACTGATACAGTAAAATATTGAAAAGGAGAAGTGCAGTCTCAAGTACTGCATAATAGTTTGATTTTGTAATTTAATGATTTAATAGGGAACTACAAGGGCCAGAGCCATTATGTGGATCTCAAACTATGAGAGGGATAACGGCATTGCTATGGTAAAACAACCATAGCTAGATTCTTTTCTGAGGCTGCACAGTGTGAGACTGCACATTTGAATATTGTTTACCACCTTAAAAAGCTTGGCTTGTGCAAAAGGTTAACATTATGCAATATATTTCATCCAGCAAGAGACATTACTCGTTCTACAACCTACCACTAGCCAGCTCATTAGCTCTGTCTCTGTAAAACTGTAGAACACTCAGTTTCTGTTGAAAGGTATGTAATCAGCCATCTCCTGAGGACTAGATACTGTTTGAGCAAGTATCTTAAAAACGTCTCTGTAATAAAAAGTACAGATGAAAATCTTCATCCCTTTATTTTCAAGTACAAATATATAGAGATATTTAAAGATCGTTAACCACAACAAGAATGTAAGTACTTTCTAAATAGTCTTCTCTTCAAAGACATTCACTGGAAACTAAATACAATTCTAATGATATTTTAGAAATATAATCTGCCCCCTTCTTGTTTCCGTAGGGTCGTGACTATTATGCAGAACTGAGGTATAGTAGTAGAATAATGTGTAACATTTGTAGTGTCAAAACTCAAAATTGTTCAAGATGTCCAAGTGCCATCTCTAGTTTTAAGTTTGTAAGTATAGACCTGTAACCTACAAATTTAGTAACTGTCAAGCTACAGTTTTGGAGAGCATAAAGTGAGATAGTGCCAGAAGAGCTGAGCCAGCCTGTAGCAGCAGTATTTCATGACTCAAAGTACCCAAGATATGTGTGCAGAGATAATAACAAGTAATAAACTTTCTTAGAGCAGAGCAGTATTCACTGTAAAGACGCCTTGCATTGTTTAAATGACCTTTGCCAGAAGACATCTCCTGGAAAAAAAAAAAAAAAAGGAAAAAAATAGAAAAAAGGAAAAAAAAAGAAAAAAGAAGAACAGAAAAAGAAAAAAGGAAAAAGAAGAAAAAAATAGACTTTTTGGTAGCATTTTAATATATGGTTCTCAGTCAAAATTTATTTCATCCATTTGGGGTATATTTCTTAAATATAGATAGCGTCTGAGTTTTAACTGCACTCTGAATGTTCTTTAGTCTCTAAATGCAAGTAACAACATGCATCAACATCATATGAAAGATGTTTAGTATCAAGTTGCAAGACCAGGAACGTTATCAAAAGAGAGTACCAGAATTGCACATTGTTCATAACAGCTTGTGAACTCCTCCTGCTTTGGTGAATTTGTTCCAAGTATTTCTAGCCTCGATTAATATTCAAAACCTGAACTCTGTCTGGCATCAAAAACAAGTTTTGTTGAAAAATGTTAGCAAATAAGTTCTTTAGAACTCCACAGTTCATAATTAAACTCAAAGCCACAGAATGCCTTTGAGGTTGGGGAAGAAACAAACAGGACTGGATACTCATGCTGATAATTAGAATACTCAGATATACTAGCTGAGATATAAAATGAAACAGGGAAGGGTATGAACTTCTTATATATAGGTATAAAAGTCAGGTATAAACTTGCTTGTAGGCAAGTTCACCAAATTTGGATTTTGTACATGCCAAGGTGAAGACTCTGGTACACCAAGGAGCACACTAGACAAAACCAAGGCAGTTCCTTTTAATCTTTAGATTACACAAACCTGAAGCACAAGGTTTTTTCATTACTGCATATGAATTACTATGGATTTAGTTCACACAAATGTGGAATACATTTCCATGTATGTTTAACTAAATATGAGTTGCATAAACACAAGAGAAGTATTTAGATAATTTATAGGAAAAGCTTATGTACTTCCACTGTTTTAAAACACTGGACACCTACAAAGCAAATATACACAGTTCAATGAAACAGAGAGCTCTTACTGTTTCCAGTGTTCTGTTCACTTTCACTTAGGGCATGAATGCATCTGACTTCAGGGATTTAACTGAGCTGATGCATATGTGCTAGAAAACACTAGAGAAGAGTAAGCACTGCCAAAAGTTAATGCTGATGCTAGGTCTTCCTTCAGCAATTTGAGCAGAAGTGCAGAACAAACACCTCCTTTGCAGTCACATGTGAAAATCAATAAATAGATTTGAATTCTGTACCAGCTCACTCCAGCCTTCAGAAGAATTTATTGAGGGGAAAAAAACGGCAACAAAGCAAACAACACCCTATGTTAGGGTTTCTCAGGAAGGCAACTAAACTTCCAGTAACAAGTTGTTATTTGCCTATCTTCATACAATAGTTTCTCCTTTCTCTCTCTAATTAAAGGGTGTTTAACATCCACCTTTCCCACAATCCTTTATTTTTTGAGGCACTTCCCTCAGTTGAGTAAAGTATGAGAGGACAGAAAATTCATATATTCCCTTAGCATTCTCACTTATCACCAGAGGAAAGCATGCACATTTTTACATAACAGTGTACTGTTTATGTTAGAGTTTCTAATGTAACTTTGTCACAGCACGCTTATTTTTTAAAGATTTATTTCATGCTAGAGTTGGATGTTATAGCGTGTATGTTTCTATGGAACCAATGGTTCTGTTTATCACATCTCAAACATGGAAATGAGTGCCTCAAGCCTTAAAAAAGGCATTATAATCAAACAAAACATCCACCACAACCCCCCAAGGTATACTCACAATCAGCCATGGAACAGAGGGTATTAAAATGGCTACAGGATAACACTGACCAAACACATAGTAGGAGCACATTTCCTGAGCAGGTTAAAGATTTAGAAGAAAAAAAAAGAAGACTCAGGAATTTACAACGTAAGGTCAGATGAAAAAAAACACAGAAGAAATCAAAGAACTACCAATACCAATACTATTATTAATGGCAGAGAAGATGGCTAAAGAAGAGCACAATGGTCAATAATTTTACAATTCAATTCTTACATTGGTTCCTTATCCTAAACCTAAAATCCTATAGAGGATTTAACAATTAAAAATTAATTAACATAACAATATAAGTCAATTAACAATTTCAGAGGTTTCAGAAGACCAAATACTATGTTAACTCCTTTGGTCCGTTTATGCTTTACTGTTAGAAGGCAGAAAAGAGACTCTCTGGCAAAGCAGAATAGAGGATAAATTAGAAACACGATTTATAGGTGGAGAATTAAGAGAGTTCTGCAGCTGATTTGCTTGGTGGCCTGCAAAAGGTTTCCTCTCAAGCAAGTCCAGCAGGGAGAAAGCAAATATAAGATTTCTGGTCACTTTATTCTTGTGTTAATGAGTTTGTGAGGTACATGTGTGGATACAGAATGTTTGCAGGCCTTAAGCTTCAGAAGCAGATGATAAATTGCTGTAGATGAAATGGACTTTCTATATCCATCAGTATATCTGTCAAACCATACAGACATGAACTGATCTTAAGACTCAAAGTGTGGTAAAGAATTTTTTTAGCACATGTGCAGGAAGAACTAAAAAACTTTGCGAGCAAATATCACTAAGTGTAAGAAAGCAAGTTAAAAAAAAAAAAAAAAAGGCCTTAGGCAACTGCCCTAGCAATGATTCACTTTAGGGGGTGAGTGTAAACCACCGTATGATAGAAGAACACAGCATAACCAGTGAGAAAACTTCATAAGTAAATAATTCGCAGTTTACTGCTTGACACCATGGAGTTATTGGAATTCCTAACATAGTTGCTGGCTGTTGCTTGTGATTCTTTAGGAAAGAAAGACTCACCATCTAATCCCTGTAACTTAGCAGTTTCAGACCTCACAAAAGTGCAACTGAAGTAATAGTTTAAAGGCAGTACACACCTTAAAAATGACCTTCAAATGAGAATCTCAAGCCCATGGAGGAGATCTTCCAAAAAAACTCTGTGAGTTAAGCCAATACTACATTCATTTTTATAGATTGGGAAAGCGCAGCTCAGAAATAGTTAATTACAATGATTTAAATATAAACAAACGCACAGAACCCTCTGTTAACTCATACTTCACACCACGCCCTATTAGAAAAACTTTGTGCAAATACAATTCAAGAAGGCAGTGAGGTGTATAGGATTAAATTTCTAAACGAGAGAAGTATAGAAGGTGAGACCAAAATTTGAGAGGCATAATAAGCGCCATACCAAGATTGCACTTTTAAAAGAATGTGTCTCAGGACATGAAAAACCCTATTAAGGACATGCTGTAATTTCGTTGCTTGGAGGTAAGGAAGCCAGGTTAAACATCGGTTCACAGTAGAATCAACTGTAATGTGGGAGAAGTACAAGGACCTCCTATTTCTAGCAACACATCACTTCACAAAGGGAAGAGATGACACTCCCTAACTGTTCTAGACTTTTAGATGATGTCATCTGTAGGGACACAATTCATCACTGGCAACTGTGAGATAAATAGTAAGCAAAGGACTTGATGTGTGGCAAAGCTGACACATAGCTGGAATAGCTGTTATCAGGTCAAGCAAGAACTACAGAGAAGCCAGACCAGTTAAAGCAGGGCATTAGAACATGATCTTTGGATTTCAGAGCATGGAAGGAATAGGAAGGGAAGGATATGAAAAGCATGAGATAATTATTTCTGTTTGGGAGTGGGAAGGCACAAGAAAGAGGAATCTCTATATTGCAAGAGGAATTAAAAAATGGATCTCTGCTGTGATCCTACATCCTAATGTTTTTGTGCTTTTATCATCTCCAACAGAGCACAATAAGAAATATGATACCAAGTCCCACTGTAGCCACCCAGATGGTGCTTGAAAAATCTAAAATAATCTCACTCAAACCTGGAACATCAGAGGCTCTTAGAAACAGAAGTATTTAAGAGAGCAAAAGCAGCCAATTTTTTTCTTACAGTGCCCATTACAGATGGGCTAGGATGCTCAGCAGAATAAGGTATTTTAGATGTAGAGAGAGCATTATTAAGAGAAGATAAATTTCCTTATATTGGTATATCTTACAGCACTTTTAAGTTCTAAACTTAGAGACTTTGAACAATACTATTATATCATTATTATACATTGTATCATTAAAGATAAAAAAAAATACACAGGTTTTGCACTGTGAAATTACCAGTTTTGTGACATTCTAGGAATTTTCTAAGCCTTTATGTTACCAAGTGATGTCATGCACACTTCTGTAAGAGTATTTTATTAGCATTTTATCATCATCATTTTTCTTCACTGAAGTGTTTAGAATATTTGTTGCAATGAAAAATAATGGTGCGATTAAAGATGAGTAAATAAATGTGCAATACAAATTCAAAATGGATTCACTTGTATCTAGCTAAGTGATTGAAAATAACAAACAAAGTGCAGATCATCTCATGATGAGAATACATACCTTTGCTTATGGAGAAGAGATTCCATCACAGCATCAGCTACATAAACATTGTGACTCTGTATTTAGATACTTGCATTTCAATACTTTCATTTTCTTAGGCCAGTTATTTTCTTTACTGCTTATAATGGAAAACTTTCCTCTCTCTGTTCTTCCCTTGACTCATTAGTAACATGAGAGTGTTCAAAATTCAAACAAAACCTCCTTGTCCTGAGAGTACAAGGGGCGGAGGAAGATGCAGCTAGAGAAATAAGTTATTCTTAGTGCCTTATGCCACCTCCCTCTGAAAAAAAACAGGACACTCTCTCCAAAGAGAGGTCATTCAAGGGCAGTAACTCCTGGGTCCCTTGCATTTAGCTTCCTCTCCATAATTTTTATTACAGAGCTTTTTTTGGTGAGTTGACTGAAAGCTGAAAGTTATTTCATTATTTGTACTTAAAAAAAAAAAAACCTATTCCATGACATTTTGATAGCTACTAGAAACAAAGGGAAGAGGTGTTAGTCTTACAATGCAAAAGTGCTATGACTAACACCTGCTGTAACACAACTGATTTGCAAAGTTTACTAATGTTGCCAGGCAAAGGTTCTTGTATTCAATTGCACATGCCCACAGTTTTCCTTTTGGCCTCTTCAGTGAAGCAAAAGGAGTTGCTTGACACTTGATTATAACATACCTGGCAAATATATGATCTTTTTACACAAATCAGAAGCACATGAGGTTTGATTGTAATGTTAAATCTTAATCTTTTGCTTTCAGATTCAAGGAAGAGAATAGCTTAATATTAACCATGAAGTTATTTTCATACTTGTGAACAACAACTGCAAATGCTCAAGAAAGGTTGTTAAACAACTGAAATGCTTCCAAATAATTTATGCAAAATAGATTTCCATCAGGAAACTGTCATTAACATTTATATTATTTCTTAAAAATGAACAATTGCTCTGGTTGAAAAGCCATTTCACATACCTAATTTAAACTTCAGATTTTACATTATTTTCATTTGATGCCACTAACTACATTTGTCTGAATCTCTCCCAAATGGATGCCAGTGAACACTCTTAATTGCTCCTTTTTTAGAGAACGTTATCATATGGAAGCAGATAAACTTCACTGATAGTCAGATCAACAAAGTTTAACAACTGAAGCAAAGCAGCCAAATGGTAGTTGAATGACAGAGATGATGGGCAGCAAACTTTGCCAGAAAGAATCCCTTACTCCTGGTCAGCACTGCAAAGCCACAGACTCATTCCTGCTTTTCTGGATCTTGACAGCTTTATGGTGCAGTATCTGAACCTGGATCATACTTCAAAACAGAAGCAATAAGCCCAGTACTTACTGGTTTTAGTTGCTTTTAACAGTAATGGATGTCATTGTACAATGGCCTTGATTAAAGAGCAATGAAGCATGAAGTTTTAAAGATATAGATATTGTAACATTCTCATAAGACCTAAGTTGCATTTTGATACCAAGTGAGGAAAATAGTAATGAGAAGGCACAGCACTCACATGGATGGCAATTCTTCTTTAAAGTAGAGTGGGAAAAGGTATTTATATTTTAAATCACAAAAAAATATGTGCATCAACAAGGTATCTGGAAACTATCATAACAGCCTAATCGCAGAACACATTAGTGTATGACCAGGCATGGGAACAACCACATTATATCCATATCAGTATGCCTTTAACGAGCTATATCCCTGTGTTTGCTTACAATAATCAATATTCTTCTCACAGAATTTTTGTAGATGATAATAGCACTAAGCAAACTAAGCTTTCACCTCACTAAAAACAAAGAATAACTCGTCCCCTAAGCAAAGACAGCAACTGTAGTTCTCGTAGGGAAGGGACTGGAAAATGAGGGCCCAAAATAGTTTCACAGTTTCTAAAAGATGCCCAGAGACAGCAGACAGGCATGGATTCCAGACACACTGCAGTCATAGTTACCTGTTAGAGGAAGGACAGGGAGGAAAGTCAGGAAGTTAAATCTATGGAAGATCCAATGAACAAGTATGCTGCTGAGCAGGGAACTGGAATCATCCCGAGATGAATCAATGTGATGTTACTTTAAACAGTGTTGTCACTTTTTCCCTGGCAAACTGTATGAAATCAAACATTTCATGCAGTGACATACTGTATTTTTTCCTTTAATCTCTAAGTCATTTATTTACTTTGTTAGGGCACTGACTTTTAGTCTAGTTATAGCAAACCCACAGCATCATGAGAGACTACATGGCACAGCTCCTACCAAGAAGAGATTCACAGCTGTCCTCTTGGCCTGTTCCCATCCTCGAGTCCCAGTGCCCCGCTGATCAACAGCATGGGTTGCGCCCATGCAGTTTGTTCCGCTCTGACAGGTGCTGGCATTTGGCAGCATTCCCAGCAAGCAAGCAGTTGCAGGGGGATGAAGACTTGGCTGCAAGTCAGAAAGTCAGCTCACAGAAAGCATGGAAGGATCTGAAGGATGCAAAGGTGTTAAAGCCCTTCTGTGTTTTCAAAGTCTTGAAACTGACACAGTCAACTCTAAAATATGCTGTCTGCCAGTAGTTGCAGGCACTTTTACAGAAGCTAGAAAATCAACAATGAAGAATTCATCTGAAATTAAGCATAGCCAAATATTTACCAGAAAACCCCAGAGGATGTCCTTCACTATCTTCCCGATCATGACAGACTAAATTACTTGAGCTACCCAAATCACGCTGTGCAGATTACTTGCTGCTCCAAATCTGGCTTGAGGCAACACATCTATACGGCCTTTCCCCTACACAAAGACCATCAAGGGATTTTTTGCTTCAATTCTTTAACAACTGCAACTCTACAGATCCTATACTAACAGATACAACTCTTTTGAAGTTGCTAGCTATGCTAAAGACAACTGACTTGCAAAACTGAGTTTTATTCTAACTCATTGTATTTAAATGTTGAGGATCCCACATCTAAGCGGTGCTTAAAGCAGCAAGGCAAATTGTTCCTCCTTCTTTTCTCGCTCTCTCTGTTTACAAGTATTCAGAATACTAGCATAAGAGCATTCCTCATCTGTTGACTGAGCTAAACTTAAGAAAGAGTAGTTATCCATTTAAATCCCTTTGTACTTCAACTTACTAAATTAATTTTCTTGATTACATACAGATAGCAATGTGCAAAGCGTGGTTATCATCATCAGGAAGGGATGAGAAGTAACATCAGTGAGAAGTTAACTTCATGCCTTCTCAGCCGACTTTATTTACTTTTAACACATCAGCTTCCCCTAGAGTGATGCTATCCCTGCTCATTCAACTTAACACTAAACAAGAGTTATATCATCAGGAGGCCTATGCTTGTAGACCACCAAATCATACAGACAGTGCTTCTCAAAATTAACCATAAAAATTCTGATGCTGTCATCCCACCTGGAATTGGTGTTTTGTCTGTTTGGACAGAGTTTAGCTGTAGAAAACAGGTGTTTTAAGGAACTGGTACATTGTTGTCAGCAACAGTATGATGTATGCTTCTAGGTCACAACCACACCGGATCATTCGCAGCTACTTGAAAATTCCAAGATTTGAAGAAGCAGAAAGATTTTTGTCTCTCTGAGGGACATAGATAACACACATAATTTTATTCCAAAATTGTACATGTAGTTTGCACAAATAAGAAACGATACAAGGTTTATGATAGTATAAATGGGACACGCTCCCTGCAATAACCTGAGACTCCATATGAGAGACTAAAGTTACTTCAGAGCCATAGAACTGCGTATGGGGCAGAACTGTAAGAGAAATCAGGGTAAATATTGTAATAGGGTAAAAATTGTAACACATGTAATTTCTTTTAATAGTACAGACACCAAATACTAGGGTGCTTTCTTCATTTTTATTTTTTTTCATTTTGATTTTAATCTGAGCACACAAACGTTATTCCATCCTTGCTGGAGCAAGAGCTAATGCATCTCATTTATACTGTGGTTAGATGCCACAGTTTCTAATCCACAGAAAGCTATTCCTAATTAGTGAGTAATCATGCTGTAAAGTTAGAAACCAGGATATGAATACTTTTGAAGCGGTGCATTGGTTAATTTTCGGAGCTAGTTTTAAGGAGGCTCTCAAAAGCGCATGGGCAGCATACATATCCAGACCAGTGTGTGTACAGAGAAAACCTGATTTTTCAAAACACCCTGGATAGGGGCAGGTAGGGTAGAAAAGGCCTTTGCATTACCACTGTATGCCCATGCTAGACACAGTTAAGTATGCACATGGATAAGAGCACTAGAGACGTGTGGGGCAACCACATTTTTTAAGGAACTAAAGGTATAAAAAAAGAAATCAGCCATGAATTCAGATCCGAATTCATGTCACACAAGCAATGACTTTCACTTACTGGGAACACCCAGTATATCAGCGTTTCAACAAGTTCTTGTTAAGAAGCTATTAATTACCATGCATCCAAGTGCTACAGTATTTTGGTTCCCTCAGCGCTCATACTGCTGTTCTTGATATGCCAGCATTGTAACTAATTCTCTGGCCTTATGCCTGACTGTGTATTTGCTTTTAGTGATATAATCAGACTGTGCTGAATGTTTTATAAGAAACATGCTGTTAAAAGGACAATTTGAAACTCTTTGACTTGTTTGGACAACTGAAAACTTGGCTGTCCCTGTTATGGCCTTCTCCCTGTACAAACACTGCAACTCTGAGGGAGGAGAAGGTGATTTCAACAAACACTATAAAACAGGAATTTTGGTTTTCTTATGAAGATTTCCTCAAGAAATTGTGCAGTGCTCTGTACTTCCTCAGGACCAGTTCCACAGAATCCTTTCTGTCAGACAACCTCCTGCCACTTTCCAGTACCATTTCTCCAACCTTTGCTGAACCATGCAGGGCTTCTACTACCTCCTCTGGTTCACAGTACCTCCTCTCCCCTGCTGTTGTTTCAGTTCTCCAGTTCTAATACTGTGGGTGCTGGGATCAAACTGACAACATAAGCAGATTCAGTTTATAGCTTCTGAGATGCCCCATCTGTGCTCCTAGTATCAGTAACCAGTAAAGGTATACTGGGGCATGCATATGTGGACTGCAGGCTATGACTTTCTCACTAGTGACATGTTTGTGACTCATCATAATTGGGAAATATCTTACAGCTTGCATAAACATAACTTCCAGGTTTATTTTATAGACACCTTGGTTTAGAAAACATTCCTATCGTGTAAATGAACTTGACATTTTACTTACAGACTTTAAAGTAGAAATGCTTACTGTGGTGTACAGCTTTGCTAGCTTAAATAAGCATTCAGCAGTTCCTTACGTATGTTCTCTTCAGCCATTCAGTTACTACAACTGTACTCAAACTAAAGTTAGGTGAAAGTTCAGCTTCAGAGATGTACCATTCGAAATGATAATATTGCTAGATTTACATGTCATATACACCATCTTCAGGAAACAGTACTTTTCTGTTTACTGCATTGTAGGCAGATAACTAACTACAAAATGCATGGAAAACTAGGGTGCTAGGATTGCACAAGTATGTTTGTTTTCAATTCTTTCTTATTCTCTCTGTTGACAGCAAGAGAGAGAAATCCAGCCACTTTGCATCTCATCACTGTCTTCCAACACTGGACGATCCGGTTTTATTCCTAATTTCATACCACAGTTTTATACTATGCTGGAAGCTATATTAAGGTACATGCAAGATGAGGAGGTGATCCAAGACAGCTAGCACTGCTTCACCAAGGGCAGAGCATGACTGACCACTCTCGTGGTCTTTACAGTAGAGTGACAGCATCTATGAACAAGGAAGGGCAAGTGGTGCAGTTTGCCTGGGACTTCTGCAAGGCCTTTGATATGGCGTTGTGCCACATCCTTGTGTCTAAGTTGGAGAGACATGGATTTGAAGGTTAGACTTATTTGGTGGATAAAGAATTGCCAGGATGGTCACAGCCAGAGGACTGTGGTCAATAGTTCTATGTCCAGGTGGAGGCCAATCATGAGTGGTGTCCCCCAGGGGTCAATCTTGGGTCTGATGCTCTTCAAACTCTTTGCCAATGACGTAGTGGGATCAAGCATACTCTCAGCAAGCTTGCTGATGACACTAAGCTGAATGGTGCAGTTGATACAGTGAAAGAAAAGGATGCTATCCAGAAGAACTTGGACTGACTTGACAAGTGGGCCCACAGGAAGCTAACAAGACTCAACAAGGTCAAGTGTAAAGTGCTGCACTTGGAAAAAGACAGTCCCAGATATGTGTACAGACAGGGAGAAAAATCTCAGCGAGAGCAGCCCTAAAGAGAAGGACGTGGGGGGTTCTGATGGACAAGAAGTTTGACATAAGCCAGCAGCATGCACTTGCACTCTGAGGGAGGTGATTGTTGCCCTCTACTCTGCCCTCATGAGGTCTAATTTGAAGTACTGTGTCCAGGCCTGGAGCTTCCAACACAAGAAAGACGTGGAACCAGTTAGAAATGTCCAAAAGAGGGCCAAGAGGATTATCAGAAGACTGAAGCAGTTCTCTTATAAAGAAAACTTGAGGGAGCTGCGCTTGTTTAGTTTGGAGAAGAACAGGCTCTGGGGAGACCTCATTGCAGCCTTCCAGTACTTTAAAGGAAGCTTATAAACAGGGAGGTAGACTGACTTTTTACACAGTCTGATAGTGATAGGACAAGGGGGAATGGTTTTGTAATAAAAGAGAGATATCAGAAGACTGAAGCAGTTCTCTTATAAAGAAAACTTGAGGGAGCTGCGCTTGTTTAGTTTGGAGAAGAACAGGCTCTGGGGAGACCTCATTGCAGCCTTCCAGTACTTTAAAGGAAGCTTATAAACAGGGAGGTAGACTGACTTTTTANTTTATAGCTTCTGAGATGCCCCATCTGTGCTCCTAGTATCAGTAACCAGTAAAGGTATACTGGGGCATGCATATGTGGACTGCAGGCTATGACTTTCTCACTAGTGACATGTTTGTGACTCATCATAATTGGGAAATATCTTACAGCTTGCATAAACATAACTTCCAGGTTTATTTTATAGACACCTTGGTTTAGAAAACATTCCTATCGTGTAAATGAACTTGACATTTTACTTACAGACTTTAAAGTAGAAATGCTTACTGTGGTGTACAGCTTTGCTAGCTTAAATAAGCATTCAGCAGTTCCTTACGTATGTTCTCTTCAGCCATTCAGTTACTACAACTGTACTCAAACTAAAGTTAGGTGAAAGTTCAGCTTCAGAGATGTACCATTCGAAATGATAATATTGCTAGATTTACATGTCATATACACCATCTTCAGGAAACAGTACTTTTCTGTTTACTGCATTGTAGGCAGATAACTAACTACAAAATGCATGGAAAACTAGGGTGCTAGGATTGCACAAGTATGTTTGTTTTCAATTCTTTCTTATTCTCTCTGTTGACAGCAAGAGAGAGAAATCCAGCCACTTTGCATCTCATCACTGTCTTCCAACACTGGACGATCCGGTTTTATTCCTAATTTCATACCACAGTTTTATACTATGCTGGAAGCTATATTAAGGTACATGCAAGATGAGGAGGTGATCCAAGACAGCTAGCACTGCTTCACCAAGGGCAGAGCATGACTGACCACTCTCGTGGTCTTTACAGTAGAGTGACAGCATCTATGAACAAGGAAGGGCAAGTGGTGCAGTTTGCCTGGGACTTCTGCAAGGCCTTTGATATGGCGTTGTGCCACATCCTTGTGTCTAAGTTGGAGAGACATGGATTTGAAGGTTAGACTTATTTGGTGGATAAAGAATTGCCAGGATGGTCACAGCCAGAGGACTGTGGTCAATAGTTCTATGTCCAGGTGGAGGCCAATCATGAGTGGTGTCCCCCAGGGGTCAATCTTGGGTCTGATGCTCTTCAAACTCTTTGCCAATGACGTAGTGGGATCAAGCATACTCTCAGCAAGCTTGCTGATGACACTAAGCTGAATGGTGCAGTTGATACAGTGAAAGAAAAGGATGCTATCCAGAAGAACTTGGACTGACTTGACAAGTGGGCCCACAGGAAGCTAACAAGACTCAACAAGGTCAAGTGTAAAGTGCTGCACTTGGAAAAAGACAGTCCCAGATATGTGTACAGACAGGGAGAAAAATCTCAGCGAGAGCAGCCCTAAAGAGAAGGACGTGGGGGGTTCTGATGGACAAGAAGTTTGACATAAGCCAGCAGCATGCACTTGCACTCTGAGGGAGGTGATTGTTGCCCTCTACTCTGCCCTCATGAGGTCTAATTTGAAGTACTGTGTCCAGGCCTGGAGCTTCCAACACAAGAAAGACGTGGAACCAGTTAGAAATGTCCAAAAGAGGGCCAAGAGGATTATCAGAAGACTGAAGCAGTTCTCTTATAAAGAAAACTTGAGGGAGCTGCGCTTGTTTAGTTTGGAGAAGAACAGGCTCTGGGGAGACCTCATTGCAGCCTTCCAGTACTTTAAAGGAAGCTTATAAACAGGGAGGTAGACTGACTTTTTACACAGTCTGATAGTGATAGGACAAGGGGGAATGGTTTTGTAATAAAAGAGAGAAGATTTAGATTTGATATTAGGAAGGTATTCTTTACTCAGGGGATGGTGAGGCACTGGAACAGGTTGCACAAAGAAGCTGTGGATGCCTGGATTCATTCAAGGTCAGGTTTGATGGGTCCTGGGCAGCCTGATTTATACTACTCACAGCAGGTGGTTTGGACTAGATCTTTATAATGTCCCTTTCAGCCAAAACCATTCTATAATTTTATACCACAAGGTCACAACACACTTCTTCACAAACACAATACAACTTTATTACTTTCCCTCTTTTAAATATAGACATTGCAAATAGCATTGACCTGAACTACAGAACAGCTCCTTAAAACCAGGAACAATCAGATCAACTGCTAGATAGCAGGAATCACATAAGGGGACAGACTGTACTAGTTCATTTGTGCAGTCAACAGAGCAGCTGCAGATTCTGGTAAGAGGCTTTCAAAAAAATTTCAGCACTTAGTAAAGAGATTTTCCGTTCCCAGTCAGCTTGAAGACTTAGTTTCTCTGCTTGACTTATCTCCATGAACTCAGGCATTGAGTCTTAGTCTTCATCCTGCTAAAGCTACTGCTCTGGACTCAGTTACTGAATCCCAGTTTTTTATTTTATCTTGTTTCCCTAAAAATAACCAAACAGTTATCCAGCTCTATATTACCCCTTCCCTGAGGAAGGTAAGATGTGTATGTGCTCAAAAAGCCTAGAAGGCAGCAGAAATGAAGCAGCAGGAGGGAGGTCTTGACATGTTTCTCTCTTTCTCTGCTACCACCATTACCCTCCATCAAAATGTCTACCTCTTCATATTTCAGAACAGATACATCTACATAATTGAGTTTTGAAAAGAACTGAACTTCGTGTGATGAAACCACCCAACGTCCTGTGTGACACATAACTGGCTCATATAACAGCTTGAATATAAAACAGCAGTCTTCTCATGAGGAAACAAACTAACCTTTTGTATTTTTCCAGATGGGAAACACTGTAAGCTAGAAAACACATATAGTTAAGATTGAGAATCTCTAAGTATCCTCAATTTTAGTATTGTTATTTAGCAAACAAACAAATGTTTTATAGTATGCCACTCTCAAAATAACTTTCACAACCCAACCAAAGGGGAGAAACAGGAACACATGAAGTCTTGGGGAAATGAAAAAGTTTGATGCTACTGTGTCATAGCATTTTTGTGTAGAGATATATCAACATATTGATATATGTTGATCATATCAACATATATAAATGATCAACATCTCATTTTCTTCCCAGATGCCCCAAAGTAGTTCTAAGTCTCACTAATGTGCATAAATAATGGTATGCCAAGATGTCAGAAAAAAAGTTTTCTGAATTGGAACTCTTTGATCTGTTCAAACAACAGTTTGCTAAATTATTGAAGTAGTTACCTTGTACCTTCAGCAGGACATACAATCAAAGGTTTTCTGATCTATGAACTAGGGAGATACTTCATGGCAAGAGAAATTGTCTGTTGTTTGTCAAGTTGTGTAACTGCCTTGACTAACTTAAAATAATTATCATAAGCAGATACACAGGATGAGTATAAAAATTGAATCAGTTAATTTATAAGATTATTAGGGTATGTTTGTCATTCCAACATAGAAATACGTGCATTTTATAAGAAATGTTGAAAACTGGACTATAAGACTTTTGTTCCTAAAAACAGACACAAGAAAACTTCTATTTAGCAGTTTGTGAAGTTTCATATATGTTTTCAAATATATTTTGGAGCAAATCCAAGTCTGTGCAATAAACTTTGAAAGGGTGCTTTGCTTTCAGCAGTGGCAGTTCTGTTACTGCCTATTCATCATGACTTTTTCATTTCCTGAAGAATTTTTTAGTTTCCCATCCACTCTCTGTCAGTGAAAAAAAATATGTCTCAAGCACTGAACAAAAAGCTTGTATCTTAACACTCTTCTGTGTCTGGGTGTGGTGATTTTCACTACTCCTACAGATTGTCCTATCTTACTTTGCATTTTGACTAGATACTGCTCATCACTCCACATACTGGTGAAAAACAGCCCTTAATGAAGAGCTTCAACAAACTAGAAGTGCAAAACTGCCACATAGGAGAGAAATACCACCCTCAAAAAAGAAAAAAAGAAAAAGGACACAAACAGATTAAGGGACACATCCAGAATGAAACTCATGTGTCTAGCAGCCATTGAACTCCAGTAAGAGGTGTGTCTAAGTCCTTCTACTGGCCTTGGCTTGAATATTCCATGCAACACAGACTGTCACAGAAGCTGTATCAATGCTGTCCAAGCACATTAATCACATGGAATCATCTTTGTTTCTATATATATAATCTCAACAATTTCATTACCAAGAGATAGGAGGTGAGTTGAATATCCATTTCTGAAGTATCCCAAATCTCCAATTAATATTGGCTTATTTGAGTATATAACTTACTATCAAAAGCAGAGCAATAATAAGACACTTCATTGCCGCAGATACCTCAACCATCAGTGCCAGAATTGCTCACAGCTTGTTATTTCCATCAACAAGCTTCCAGCATCTGTGATGAAGGCAATGGCAGCAGCTGCCAGGAGAATGCACACATTGTCCTGTTGGCTTACCTACAATTTCTTATTTGCGTGCTCTGATTATGGGAAAGGACTTCATCATTTTGCAAAACACACAGGAAAAAAGTCATCTAAGCCAGTGAAAATTTTATGTCTACTTGACTAATTAGGACTATTTGAGTTGAGTTTGATTATTTTTAAATACCTGAAAAGAAGGCTATAGTCTGACAAACTTTTAAAACAGCTGAAGTTTGGGCTAATATAGTTAACAGAATGAAACTAGCCCATACTTTCTATATTTATGTCGCCATCAGGTGGAGCTAAACATACTATTACAATAGGCTAAAACAAAAAAAACAAAACAAAACACAACAGGCTATGAAAAAAACATATTAAATACATCTTTAACAAAGAGGCTTTGCAAAAATATTTGTGCCTGTGTTACTTCTGGACCAAATATAATGATACAAAAGAAATAACTTAAACGTATATTCAGTACATTGGATGGTTAAAGGGGCGGGTGAAGAAAGGAAAAGTATTGTGTAACTGATCTGAGCAGTTTTGAATATTTTGTTATTCCTGAAGGTAGATGACTATTTCCCAAAGTACATGCTGTTTTCTGACTTCCTAAGACTAAATCTTTTGAATGTTGACTGACATTCACTAGGAAAAAAAAATAAAGGGGGGGGGGGGGGGG